>VDFB02259373.1:0-24241 GCA_007258455.2 Sequoia sempervirens
CTGGTAAGAATATTTCCACTTACCATGTGCTGCTTATAAGTTTTTATTTACTTTATTCTTCTTACGTTCCAAATGTTGCATCTATGTTTTCTCAACACATAGCTTTTACTATTATAAAGGACATGTTACCTCCTTATTCCATATTCCATATAGCATATCAAGCTTTGACTAAGTCTCATATTCTTATGCGCTAGTTGTATTCTTTAAGGGTTACACACTATACTTCATGTAAACTACCTTTAAAGCTATGCGCTTCTTTGATAATTCTAGCGCTATTATATGAAGCACACTATACTCATTTAAATTAGAACACCATATATATATATATATATATTCCATAGCATGAGTGCTAGTATACTTATATTTATATATATATATATATATATATATATATATATATATTTATACTCATTAATAAATGGGTTCATTTATTTATCGAATGGGTATATTCATGTTATCATTATCCATCAACATTAAGCATTTATATATACATACACATATACATATATATACATATTCCATGTCAACCAAGTATATATATATATATATATTTGACATACAAATGAATACGATCAAGTTAACATTCACATAATAAACATATCGACTGTATATATACATATATATTCTTCTATATGCTTATCGATGCAGTATGCATGTATTGATATATCGTTGGACGTTTGCGTTTATTAAACCATGCGTGTAATGACGATGCATAATGTGCACGCGGACATATATATATACACATTCGATTGCACACTCAAGCACATACACATTTACTATCTTATCTATAGGAGATATATGTGTGACGTATATATACATATACACATACATGTCATATTGTCTATTTGATAACACCATGTGTATGGTCTATCGTTTGACACACATATGCATACATATATATATATACATTCAATGTGTGTTCACTCAATCAATCAAGCATAGTAACATAAGGAAGAACTCATAAGCTCCAAACATATAAACATCATCCAAGAATGCACTCAATAGTAATCAAGACCCTTACTAATGCAAACACATCATACTAAGGATGACTTGCCAATTTCCCAACACAACAACTTGACTCAACTAATCTACTATGAGTGTATGTGTGTGAGATCAGATAGGTATCATTAAGGGTTATCTAAATAATCACTTCTCCTGAATGATACTTCTCCTCCCTTTCAGAGGATTGAACCTATCCCTACAACCAACTTAGCACATTTGTAATGGTATTTAGACACTCATTATAAATACATATGCATCTTAAACTTTAGCATATTCATATAGCAATGCATGTTCTTCATCAATATAAACATAACTACTCTTTCAAAGCATTTATCAACACTTTCACATAATACCTATTTTAGTATTCCATTCTTTTAGCAATTATATCAAAATCATGATTGCATTTACCATCCTATTTACCCATGAAGGTAAAAGTAAATTAGTAACAACAAGACAAGGTGTGACAATTTGGACCATGAGATGGTGGTGGGGTTGAAGCTAGAGTAAATATCTTATGCAAAGGTGGAGGGAATTGATAACCAATTCCTATTATAGAGGAATACATAATTTATTTTAAGAGAGTGAATTTATGTTCATTATTTGTATCACACCCTTGTCTAGCAAGAATCTTAAATTCATGGCTACAACACCTTTCTGTCAATGGGTGTATCACTAAATTTGTTTGCATAGGATGGATGACTATTTTTGGGGAAAACTTTATCTTTATTAGCATTGGATAGAGCATTGATACACAATGGGTGACAGATCAATTGTAAAGGAGAGTCTTTATGAGAGGAAGAAAACATGTAAGGTGAAGGCATAGTAGACTTTACTAACTTTTGGCTAAGGTGAGTGGCCAAGGCCAAAGGATGGTATATGGGTTCTTCATGCCTGGATGCTATGTTTTAAGGAGAATGTTGGTTTTAAGAGGAGGTAAGGTATTATTTGGAGGGCTATCAATGATCTCTTCTTCTTGTACAAAGATATCCTCACTAGGAGGAAAGAATTGAGAGAAAAGGATACATGAGCTTCATCGCTTCTTGGAGAAGCATTACCAAAGACAACATAAAACATCAACCAAGGATCTCAAAGAAGAAATATTTTTTTCCAAATCACTTAGACATTATAAAATATTTTTAACATTAATTATATGCATTGAGATAATGACTATTACATAATAGTGAAAGAAAAAATTGGGAACACATCTAGATAGAAGACTCGAAGAGATCACTATCACAAAAATCTGGTCCAAAATAGCTAGGATAGTGGCTCTAGCACCCTATACCTAATGAGTTAAGTTTCAAAGTTTTAAAAATCTAAAAATAAACTTCACTGTTTAAGGATACTAATATACAAATGTTCAAGTCTAGCAACATGAAAATTTCTAGAAATGCACAAGATCTCAATTGTGCTATATGTAAAACACAATCATGCATACAATTTTAGATTTTTTAAATAATGTAATTGTGTCCAAAGGTAATTTTTAGATTATAAAATGTAATAATCAACTAAACCTAATTTGATAAATTTGGAAATTAAAATTTTCTAACTTTTTAAAATGTTTATAATTAAAGGTGAAATGGATTTCAAAGGGACCTAAAACCCTTTACAAAAAAATGATGTGAAAGATAGAACCAAAATAAACAAGCTTCCAACTAGACCAAAAAACCATCAGAAAACCATACAACAAACAAAAATAGCCTATTGTAAGTCTTTTAGTATCTTGGTTGCTTCTAAGTCTTGTGTGATCATGAGATTATGTAGATCAACCACCTCTAACTTCTCTTTTTCTGAATATCTATAAGTTCTTTGAGTGGTTGTGAATATGAGTGCTTAGATCCACTCTAGTAGATTGAGGACCCTATTTACCTTTAACCAAACCTACATCCACAACATCATCATCCTTTATCATCCAGAATATCTTTTCCTTTTTCTTTCTCCTAAGCTTTACCATATTCTTCCATCAATTTAATTTTAGGCTTAGTAGCCTCCTTTACACCTTTAGAAGAGGGCTTATTCTTCCCCTCATCCACACTAGGAATCTTACCCACCATATCACCTTTGACATCTCCCTCATTAGGTTTATATTTCTTCCTTTTAGCAATAGAATAATGAAAATTTGGCTCCATTTCCTTATTACCATCACCAATCCCCTTATTAGGTTTAGAACTCTTCCTTTTAGTAGCAGAAGAGTTCACATTAACCTCCAAATCCTCATCCCTAGTGATGGAACCACCAAACTAGGAGAGTTGAGGTTTTTCTCATTTCTTTGAGACTTTCTTGGATTTAGGAACATCTTTAGAAGGAGGGTTGGAACTATATCTCCATAGAATACCCATCCCCATCCTTGGTATCATCTCCTATCTCATAATATGAGAGATTCTCAACATTATGATGCTTGGCCAAATAGGGTTTTAAAGACTTCTTCACCTCAGCTAGAAAATAAAAAGTTTTAATATGCTCCATGATTAACAGAATAAGACCTTCATTCAATATAGGCCACCTAGGGATTTTCCTATAATATTTGATATCACATTCTAATGACACCAAAAGATAATAAGGAAAATAAACTTTTTTCTTATGCCTAAAATGATTCAACAAAATAAAATAATAGTAAAAAAGAGTAGAGAACCTTCCATCCAAGGTAAAATAGCGCATTAAAACCTTGACAGTATTAGACCATATGGGCTTAATGGAGCTCCTGTCATACCCCCCACAAGATACTTTTTCCAATTTATCACGCTCATCCCATTTGAAGAAAAGTCTCATGGCCACTTCAAAATCCTTTCTATCCTAGAAGATATTTCTACCTTCCATTGATAGACCACAAACCTTCCCTATGAACTCTGAAATATCAAACTCAATACCACTCACTATGAGAATGTGATCCTTCCAACCAGAAACGAAGAATTTAGACATTTGTGGATCAAATCCATGGAGTTTTTTAATATAGGTAGTCACTCTGCCATGCTCTAAAATCTTCCAAACCCGCACATTATTCTTGGTTCCTTCACAAGAAATTGACTCCAAACCCCACCAGAGATCAAAATGGCCCAGGAAAATGACCAAGTGTAGTGCCCCTCCACGATTCGCCCTTTCTTGAGGTTTGAAAAATGTTGCTTTGGGTTGTTTGAATTAAATTGATAAATAGATATATATGCTGATTTTGGTTAATTAATTTATTAAATTAAATTATTGAGTTATAAAGTATTTCAAAAATTAAATATAAAGATATTATTATTAATGTTGGATTTTAATAAATTAAAAAGGTGGAAAAATATTACAATAAAAAAATAAAATATTAAATGGAATGAGATAATGGTTAAACTATAAAAGCAATTGAAAAGATAGAAAAAGTATTGTTCGAGTGCATGCATGACTTAGAACTGTTTATAAAATAGAAACTTGTTATTTCATGAGTTTTTATCATGATTTTGTGTTCAAAAATCTTGGAGCTTCCTTTTGGGGGGAGGGATAATTGTTTTTCTGTGGGTTTTGAATTGGGGAAATTTGGGGAAAAAATTGATTGGGGGTTTTTTGTGAAGTAGGAGTTGCAAGTTGGAATTTTAGTGAAGTTTAGGGGCTAGGCATCAAACCTTCCTCCTTCCAAGCATTGGATCGAGGTAGGATTTTTTTTTGCTTTGTCTCCTTGAGTGTCTAATCAATGCGATTTTTCTCTATTTCTCTAATTCTAAAAATGAATAATTGGTTGTCTTATTCTGCCTGAAGCCAAAAACATTTATTTATTTATTTCTCTTATTTATGAATGTAAAACCATTGGAAATTACACTTGAATATCTTGTGTATTCTTTCACAACTCGCATGCATGCCTACTAGGAGTATGGTATATGCCTTTATGTAAATCCAGTTGGTCCATACCTTGCATGCATAGTATTCTGTGATATTTAACCGATTTTACACTTGCTAATTTACATTTTCTTGAAGGGTTCTTAAGCTTTTTCAACCAATACATCTTGCATGTGTTCTACTATTATTTCCCTCTATGAGATGACATCTTGAGAGGCATTAGGTCAAACATTTTACATTCTTGTCTTTCTCCCTCTTCATGTACGCACGTCTATCAACATTGTTGTAATCATCAATGGTCTCCATTCTATGTAGATTGATGCCTTTGTCGTTCCTAAACTCCCATTTTAGATCCTGTAAAAGAGATGATGTTGGGAATGACTGTGGATTTGTTAGCTAGTGTAGTTGTTGAATTTAGTGAGGATGTTTCTCATCCTTGTGGTTGTGATATGTTTATGGTAACCAAACTATTCTCTTTTGCTTTTGTGCATGTTTAGTTGAGACCATGATCTAAAAATATCTTACTTTGTAACTGATCTTTAGTTAGAAATCTATGTAATTATCCTGGATCAATGTGTTGTGTATTCTTATTGTAGTTTGCGGTTTGTTAGGTTCCTCTAGTCATTACTCTATCACTATGTCATTTGCTCCATACCAAATGTTGTAGTTTGTTTATGGTTTTCATTTGCTCTATACTAGAATTCTAGGATATCCTAGTGTGGTATGTGCTTAGTATTAGATTTGATATATTATTTGATGGATGAGTATTGTGTTGGTATTTGATATTGAATAACCCAATTTCATTTCAATATAATCTAATACCTTGTGTTTGATAGTACTGGCATTCGATGTTTGCTTGTTATAATTGGTATTCGATGAATTCATCTTGGCTGTGATATTCACCGACTATGTTTTGGTTTGGGCTTTCAACATTTGGTGACCATTGAATTCGTAGTGTTGGTTTTCGATGTTTATGTCTTAGGTTTGATATTCGATGCTGAATACATTCATTTTAATGGCTATATTTATGTTTGAAATACGTTTCCTTATATATTGATATATATGCTATACTTTAGGCATTTGATGCTTATACTTTAAATGGTTTATTTGATAGTGTTGTGTTGTGTGATATTTGAAGGAAATTATGTATGTTTTGATTCATTTTATATATATATATATAGGTTGTAGCCATTTCATAATTTGGAATATTACAGAGATCTGCATTTTGTTATAATATATACGTATTTGTATATGTATGTTTATATATTTATGTATATGTGTTATATACGTATGTGTGTAAGCTCATATATATTTTTATATGCATGTTTATGTATAGTAGTATAGATATAAGGCAGCCACTTAATAATTTGTTAAACTAAATTGAAAACTGTATTTGGAAATTATATATATATATATATATTAAAACATATGCATACTTTCAAGGTGACAAAGATATTTAGTAAAAGAATTGGAATGGGTTAATTACTATTGTATGGGTATTGATTGTGTTTATATTTAAAAAAATGAATTATAGTATAAGTTGTAGTTTTGTTGGATGAATTCGTTCAAGTGATAGTGAATATATTTCACAATTTTAAATCTAGCATAGATAAGTGAAATGGGAAAAATGAATAGGCTATATTTGGATATTTTCATATTTAGATAATTGAAGGAATAGCTTAATTAAATAAATTAGTTATCTTTTGTTAATTAATGAGAGTGGATTACTCATTTAATTAATTGTAATGGTTATTTTGTCATGGTCATATTGTTGATTGATTGCTTATTTTGAAAGATATCTTTAAATAAATGAATTAGAATATCTCTAGTTAGTAAATGAATGTTGGCTTCTTCTTTTGTAAATTATTTAATATTTGAAGTGCCAATTCTTGAGAAAACTTGTGATTGTTATCGTGGTTTCTATGTATGGCTTGTTTGACTGCTTGAATTGAACACCGTGTTGTTTATTAGAAATTGGAGGTGAATTTGGTAATTGTTTGAAAGTGGGTGTTATTGTGTAGGTTAAATTCATGATTGAAATGTTTATTTGTTGCTCGTCTAGTTTGAGGTGTTGGATTAGTAAAAATGAGAAGCTTTTGATTATTGAGGTTGATTTTGATTTTGAGTTGATTTTGGGATTTGTGGTATAAGGGAGTTCTTGTGCAAAATTGTTATGGTAATCTTCCAGAGGTTAGAGGGGAGTTTGGTTTTTACTTACATGATTTTGTATGGGGGTCGGGGATTAGGTGAGGTGGCTAGGACAACCCAGGATGGGGTCCAAGGCCTAGGAAGATCCTCCAGGACAACCCATATCAAGCCATGAGTGGTTGCATGAGTTTTATGTGTTTCACATGGAAGTGGTTGGTATCATGATTATGTCATTTTGAAAGTGGTTGATTATGTTTTTGAGTTGTGTTCATGAGGGTATTTAGCCTTGCACTATTTACTTTTTATTATTGTTGGGATTTGTGAGCGATATGGTTCATGCCATGCTCGAGAAATGTGATTTTGTGGCTTCATTTCAATTTGAAAGATGGCTTACCCTATTGGATGTGTTGGATCTCTAGTTGCTAGTAGGGGGAGTGGCTTTCAATGGGGACCGACACCCAAAGTGGTGGTCAAATTAACTCATTGAAAGTTTCTTTAATCCAGTGATAACTTAAAATGAATTAGGGGGTTGGGTAGTTCACATTAATCAAGATAATTGAAGCCTCACTTATGGCTCGAGTGCTCGTTTAGGCTTGAGATGAGTGGGAAGTCTTGGAATGGAAAGATCAACTACCTTGTCTTCATGAAAGGTATGTTGATTCCACATGAGTTAGAATGGGGGTTGGGGATCTGTTGAGGTTGCCAGGTTAACCCATAGGATGGGGGTTGGGACCTAGGAAGATCTGTATTGGGTAACCCATATCGAGCTATGTGCTGACACTCTTCCCTATAGCAACCTTGTATGCCTTTTTTGTTTCCCCCTTGTTAATCATGTACCTCTGGAAGCGGTTTTTTCTTTATGTTTTTTTTGTTACTCTTGTATGTTGGAGTCTTGTTATGCCTATGTCTGCTTGATTGTTTGTGTAGTGTGTCCTTATTGTCATCTCCTAGCACAGGGGGTGGACCTTAGGGTTTCACATAGTCAAGTGGAACATGTTATGCACTCTATTGGGTTCCCAATTGATGTTTGTGAGCATGGAGTTGTACCTTATGCAATGGTTCCAAATATTGCACCAGATCTTGTGGCAGCATTGATGTTATGTGATGTAATCATTTTCGTTGTGTCATATCATATTTTGATGCATCCTTCCTGTTGTATGTTGGGAAGTATTGATGTAATTATGTAATCATGGAATGATATATATTTATGTAAGAAAAGTGATGTAAGTATATTTGATATTATGGATGTATGTATGATGTTCATTTACGTGATGCTATGGCTTCAAAATGGACACTTGTAGTTAGCTTATCATTGTTATGGGATTATTTTGTAATGCAGCGATGATACCCTAAAGGACATTGTTAGAACTTATGTATGTTAGATGCATTATATGTTAGTGTTTTATGATTTACATTTCATGTTAGTTTCTTTAAAAAAAAATTGTGTCATAATTGTTAGTTAGAAATGTTTTCCTTTGGGGTTTTGTTCCAGGGGCATTACACCAAGCTCTGTCACATGAAAAAAATAAAAGCAGGCCCCAAAAATTACCCAGAATCTATGTTGGCATCACATTGAAAAGACTTTTAGAAATAGTTACCATTAGGATAATCCAACTTGAATCTAATAATATCATAGATATTATGAGATTGACATCGAGCCTGGGGAAGGGAACATTAGAGTTCCAATATCTAATCATTAAATTACACTCCACCTTATAATAATTGTTGAATTTCATGATTTATAATGTTCTAGATGTCGAAGCGGAGATGTTCATTAGAGACCCACTCTCTAATCATATAAGAAACCCCTAGGTTGGAAAACCAATCAGCTAACTTATTGCCCTCTCAATAAATATGGGAGATATGGCAATCCTCAAAGGAATTGATAATAGAGAGAATCTCTAATAATATTTTTAATTGACCAACTTGGAAGTTGATTCTCTTTAAGAAAATTTATGATGTTCAAAGAATCACCCTCTGACCACACCTTCTTGAATCCTTTAGAATGAGCCAATTTTAAACCATAGGAGGCTGTAGAAGCTTTCATGAAGTGAACTTTTAAAAATGTTAACAACAATGTAAATTTTCACTTTTTCAACAATATATGCATGCATAAATCACAAAATTAAAAACTTTCAAATTATTTTCAAACCTTATCATGACCTAATTAATATTTTATAGTGCAATAATTAAGTGGATCTATCTTTACACAAATTAAATTAACAATTTTTTATGTTTTGGATTGAAAATACTATGCAAATCTTTACTTTATCAATGATTTTTATCACAATTTTCATGCATAAATTATAAATTTAAGGTTTGGCAAGTTGTATTCAGATTTCAACATGACCTAATTAAGATTATAGAAGGATTTAAAATGCACAAACACTAAGTTCACCAAAATGTGATGTGAGAAAAATGTATCTATGGTCTAAATCACACGTCTTCCAATATCACAAAGGAAATGACTAATATTGATCTCAAACACCTACTTGGGTACTAACCTCAATGGAAGATCCGAAATGGTGGATTAGGGTTTTATTCCTTTGATGTGTGTATTGATAAGGATTAATTGATTGTTAATTGATTTAATTTGATAATGAAAATATGTACCTAGGTTAACTATGAAAATGCAACAATCTAAGATGATTTCTGAAAAATACAAAAACCGAAAACTAGAAACAGAGTTCAAGAGAGTAGAGTGCAGACACAAAGGACCCTAACATATAAATCTAAGCCTGAGATGGAAAGGACAAGGGTGATGGGTGCCCTAGACTTGAAAAGAAGATACTCGGAATTAGAATTCAAACCTGAGTTGGCCTTTTTCTATAGGATCTTCTCCTCTAGACTTAGTGTCAGATCTTTGTTTATCACTAATAAAATCCTCTTTCCCTAATTTGTTGACTTGTAGGACTTGAATTCTTGAATGGATAATTAGATCTTAAATCCTCTCCAAATTTGCTTTAGATATGCAACCTACACACAAGAAAGAGGGGAAAGGGTTGTGTCGTATAGGGGATTTCCTAACTCAAACCTCATTTTGGTATTTCTACCTCCACAATTGCTATGATGATGTAAAAGAGAGATTACTCTCGATCGAGTAGAGGCTAAATGATAAACAAGTGACAAATTGACAATTTCTACAACTTACCACTCAGATATACATTCCTTGATGTATTGAAGTCATTGTACTCATCACGTTCAAGGAAAATCTAGCAAAAAAGCCAAGCTAGCTAATTTTTCACTGAAGTGATTTTTGAAATACTAAAAAAAGTTAACATTTTAGGGAAGCGCATAACATGTTATGTTATGTTTTTGAAAAAACATGAGAACTTTGTGTGATCCCCTTATTTGACCCCCTTAATCCCCACCATTTTAAAAATAAATTAGTAGTTTAGAAAGTAGATTTAGAGAACTACAACTCTTGTTCTTGTTGCATCTTCAAATTTTGAGAGTAACTATCTTCAATTTCTCATTCAAGATCATTTTTTATTGATTTAAAAAAAAAAGTGATCACATAAGACCCATTTTGGTCCCCCATTTGCATGCACATACCCCTCTATTGATGTCCATCACCAACTACACTATCTCAACTGCTCCTCTAAATCATCACTTACAACTAGCTCCCTATTGCATCTGCCTGGTCATGGGTGACCAAAACCTTAACTAATGGGCAAGGATAACTTTAAGAAATTCCCCCCTTGGTGAAGGTGTAAAATCCTGGTGAATCTTGTATACTTCCTGATAAAAATGTTAATTTTAGTGGCAAATTTTTTCATTTTTTGGGAAAAAAAATCTCGATTGGCGAATCTTTTCTAATCGCTCAAAGTCTGTGGAAAATCCTGGAAAATTGCAACAATTTTTAAACTAGTTAAATATTTTCATTGGCGATTAAAAACCTATTTTCAAACCAATAAAATATTTTCATTGGCGAATTAAACTTGTTTTCAAAACATAGAAAAAAAATTGTTAGCGATTAATATTTTTTTCAAACCAAAAAAATATTTTCATTAGCGAATTAAACCTATTTTCAAATGAATAAGAAAAAATATTGGCGAATTAGCATAATATCAAACTAATAAAAAAAATTTAGTGGCGAAATTTCAATGCAAATCAATATTACCACGACCATTCGATGGATTTTCGATGGACAGTTGTAGTTGCATTCCAGAAGTAAATCTCTGAAGCACTAGATTTATGAATTGAAACCTCTAGAATAACACTAGAACCGTTAGATGTGGACACGTGGCGAGATCAAGGCTCATCACTCATTGTGGTAATGAACCCGATGAGTTGAAAGATTTTGGCGATGAGCAATAGAAGAACTTAAGTGGTAGAAATATGCACGTGCATAAAGTTTGTTTTAAAAGAGGGGCCACCTAGGAAGAACGTAGGACCAGGGCTTAAAAACTTAATCTTCCATATGTATGAAGGATATTCCATATCTGTAGCCAGATGTCAGTGCAAATCAATATAACCACGACCGTTAGATGAATTTTTGATGGACGGTTGTAGTTGCATTCTGGAAGTAAATCTCTGAAGCACTAGATTTGTGAATTGAAATCTTTGGAATAACACTAGAACAGTTAGATGTAGACACGTGGCAAGATCAAGGCTCATTGCTCATGCGGTAATGAACTCGATGGGTTGAAGGATTTTGGTGATGACTAATAGAAGAACTCAAGTGATAGAAATATGCATGTGCATAAAGTTTGTTTTAAAAGAGGGACCGCCTAGGAAGAATGTAGGACCAGGGCTTAAAAACTTAATCTTCTATATGTGTGAAGGATATTCCATATCTATAGCCAGATGTCAGTGCAAATCAATATAACCACAACCGTTGAATGAATTTTTGATGGATGGTTGTAGTTGCATTCCGGAAGTAAATCTATGAAGCACTAGATTTGTGAATTGAAACCTTTGGAATTACACTAGAACTGTTATATGCAGACACGTGGTGAGATCAAGGCTCATCGCTCATTAATTCCATATCTTAGTTTTTGAAGAAAGTGTGGCTGCGGTACTGCGGTCAGCGGCATGAATTAATGCCATATTAACATCCAAAGCGATTGATTAGATAGATTTATATTGAAAAATGCATGATGTACTGTAGAATCATAGATGATGATGTCAATAATCCAGTGCTCTAATGAAACAATATTTTTAATGATTTCATATCGTTTGAGTGACACTGGCAATTTTGACAATTGCTAGCTTGTTAGCTTGAGGTACAGTTTGCATGTAGCCAAGTTGTTAGAGTCCAGACGTCAATCAAATTAAACATTTAAATTGTAAATATAAGGATTAAGTTACACAAATCAATTAAGTTGGTTTTTTGGTTTGCGTGAATCACAATTATGACTATACCCAACCTCACACGTGACACATGTGAGGTGTACACAGGCACCAAGTTGGTAGTGGCACTATTGGTGACACTATTGGCCCATAAATAAGGATAGTGAGCACAACTGAAATCATTCGCTGAAGGCTAAAGGCTATACTATTGAGTGGCAGTGCAATTTTTGAATTGTCATAAGGGTTTTCATTTTGTAGGGTTAATAAGGATTCAGGAAGAAGATGATGTGGTATTATTGGGGATACTGTAAATTCTCCTACCTCCAGTTATGCAGTTATAGAGTAAAAGACCAATTTCCTTCAAGTTCAAAATGGTGGAATTGGAAAGAAGTTGATTTGGTTCACCTAACTTCTCAAATAGTTTTTGAACTAGGATGAGGAGCTCTAATGGAGATAAGTGCTCTCCCAGTGCATGGAAGCTGGAAGTAGAAGATGGGAGCAATTTTATAACCCCTCATCTTTTGCATGACTCTAGTTCTCAAAGGGGATAAGTACATTTTGTATCTTCACAGCTCTCCTTTCCCTAGTTTGATTGGCCCCATGTTTCCCATGCATTTATTTTTAGTTCCCATGGCTAACCCAACAAGTCCCATGTGTTTATTTCTAGAGCGCATGGTTGACCCAACAAGTCCCATGCATTTATTTTCAGTTCCCATGGTTGACCCACAAGTCCCATGTGTTTATTTTTAGAGCGTATGGTTGACCCGACAAGTCCCATGCATTTATTTTCAGACACACATTTGTATTACATTTACGTTGTCACCAACGGTCCAGTAGAAGCTTGGTGCTTACATTTGTATTTGTACTATGTAATAATGTGACATTATCATTCATTTTATTAAGTCCTTTGCAACGTTAAGTTACCAGCCCCTTGGCCTTGATGTCAATCTTAGCGTATTAAAGTTTAAAACAACTTTAAAACACATGTTTATTATTTATATATAAATTACTCAACCATTCGATGAACATTTGATGTATGGTCGTAGTTGCATTCTAGAATGAAATGCACAGAGTGCTAGGGTTGTGAACTTAAGTCTTCAGAATCACCCTATAACCGTTAGATTTACAAAGATCAATGGTTTAGAATTCATTGTCAATGCAGAACTAAACGGCTTGTTTTAAATGTTGTCAGCCATGTACTAATTGTGTAGCTTGGAGGAAACACATAAATGTTTCAGTTTCATTCACTTTAATGTTTGAAAAAAAAAAGCACTTTCTACTTCTAAGTGATTTTATTTTTAAGTGAGAGGGTCAGCACATTGAGAGAATCTAGTCTTCAGTTTGCTCATTGCAGTGCACCACCTTGTTCTAGGTTCCATAGTTCCACTTCCAACAAAGCCATTCCAATAACCCAATTTCCATGACTATCAACATTAATCTTTTCAAGAATCAAAATCCGAGTAAGTGAAAGAATTCATGCAGTTGTGTTTCATCGTTTGACATTTCTTAAAATCTTATTATGTCAAACTTTGAAGTTTGGGTTTAGGGTTAAGAGACTTAAGAATTAAGAAAAATTAAGGAGGACTAATAGGGAATTCACATTTTCACATTGTATAAGCATGTCTACTAGCAGTGCCACTAGAGCAATGTCGGATAAAAAAATACATTATGCAAAATTGCTTAAAACCCTAGGTTTCACTGATGAATACCATGATATTTATGATCCTGAAACCTATGGTAGGCATACCTCAGAACTTATATTTTCATCTCAGAATAAAGCTACAAAGCAAATGCAAGTTAATAGTATCAGTGTACCATGGGTAACTGGATTAGGGCACATGATGTTACTTGAGGTTTTCCCTTGCCTAGAATTTATAATGGTTTGTGCCCAAAATTATGATGATAACAAAAGAGCAATTGTTAATAAAGATAGTAAAGAATAATTGTTATCCATTAATGCAAAATAACTTGGAAAAGTGTTGGGGTTTACAACTGAATAATTTGGAAATGTCCACATTGACCTAGAAAAGCTTGCTAGTGATTATGAAGCAATGGATGAAATGGAGAAAAATTATTTCTTAAATAAAATAGTTTAGTATAGAAACAAATTGAAAGGTGATCATAAGCCTCCTTATGATTTGGATATTTTAAACCATGGGTTCAAGATACTATTTCCATGCTAGCATTTTACCTTGGACTAGATAGAAATTTGGAAGTGGGTGCAAGCCTCCTTGAAATGGTGTATAATATCCATTATGGTGTTCCACATGTCAAATATAATTTTATTGAGCACATTGTAGAATCCATTAATAAACAATTTTTAATGATTAAAGGAGGTTCCACCAAGACATTTAGGTTCACAACCTACTTGTGCTAACTTTTTTTTATTCAAATTTAGAGGAATGTTTCAAACCAACAAGCTTCAGATTCAACCCTGTAGTAATGCTAAGGAAAAGAAAATGTCTCTAGTATATGAATGGACCATTGAGATAAGGATGAATGATTCTCAAAGGAACTATAGTCATTTTGTAGACTACTTTTTGGCTGCATTGTATCAAGAAATTACAAATACTCCAATGCCTAGATTGCCTATGTCATGTAGAAACTACATTCAACTAGGAAAAGAAATACAATTGGTTGATTGGTACTTAAGGGAAGAATATAATGTGCTAAGATTTTATGGATCGGGAGTACAACCATACAAACTTCCAATACATGTGACAGAAAGGGTTTTTGCATTGAAATATGTAAGGAAAATGCAAAGTACTGATGAACTACACTTTATCGGTTAGAAACAAAAGACCTTATTTCCTTCTTTACCTTTTTCATGTGGAGGGTTCACATTCGAGAGAAAAGCATTTAGTGTGGCACATAATCTTTTGATTTTTTTATTTATTTTGATGCTATCTGTCACTGGCAGTATGATCCATGTGACACCATTAAATCAATGATTGTGCTCAATAAGAATGTTGCAAGTAGAATTCAACATCAAAGTAAAACCTTGCTTGAAAACTTGAGAAACAAGGATTCTTGGGATGAGGTCAAAATAGCAATGGAGAAAAGTGTTGCTGAGAAGGTATTTCTTTTGAACAATTGTTAGCAAAAATTATGGCATTGCATCGAAAGACAATTAGGAGTTACAACATTTTTTATGAAAAAAGTCATAAACCATCTAGTAGAGTAAAAATACTAGATTCTCTAGAGAAGGAAGTTATAGATAAAAATTGGTCATGATAAAAAATTATTGCCTTTTGGTCTATAAGGAAGGAGCTAGGTGATCCAAGAGCTCTTGCAAAGTATGGAGATAACGAAGAAGATTGTGAGTTTAATAGCAAATTGTGGAATATAGAGCATCCTGATGAACTTGGGGACAAAGAAATTGATGATGAATCTAATGATGATAGGGAATAAGTAGAACAAAGTCATGTCAAAGCTGGTTTAAGTGAGGCCACAAAAGAAGCAAATACTTCAGGAGCATTCATAGTCAAAAAAATGGGTTATGAAGGTGGTCTTTTGGGGTCCCAAGGATAAAGCCATGTCAAAGTTGGTTTAAGTGAGGCCACAAAAGAAGCATATACTTTAGGAGAAGCCATAGCTGAAAAAATGGGTTATGAAGGTGGTGGTTTGGGGTCCCAAGGATAAGGAATTCCTATAGTAATAGATGTACAACATAGAAAACTAGTTGATAAATCTGGCCTTGGAGTTGATAAAGTAGACCAATGCCATACAAGTAGAACCGAAACAATTCGATTTTTTAGAGCTTCAAATCCTCACCCTCATGGTTAGATACAATAACAACTAGGACATGCCCATGGTGGTGATGGTATGGGTAGTAGTACTAGTAGTGGTCAACATGTGCTACAACAAAAAATTACACGCAAGAGGACAACAATACAATATACCACAGAAACACCAGGTGATCAAGGCATACAGAAGAGGCAAAGGATTTTGACAGGTCAAAGTCACACTGCCAGTGGATCCACCACAAAGGCGTTATTTGCAGGCACTCCCCCATTGCCAGTTAGTCTAGATGCAACATCATTAGCAACTACAAGTACTCCTATTCCTTCGCCATTCAAGCATTCCACTGTTCTTGTGTCCCTAGGTTTTGATTACATTGAAGAGTTTAAAAAGAAATCAAACTTGAATAAAAAAGAAAAGAAGCAACTGATGGAGAGTGTGTCTGTTATAACATCAGAGCCTGCAACAACCATGGTATTACCCACATTTGAAACAAATAAAGAAATCATGGAGTACACAATTCTTGTTCCCACAGTTCAAAATAAACTAGCAAATCAGATGGCTCAATCTGAATTCCAAGTGAACAATATTCAATTGGATTTTTCTATACTCATAAATACTGAAAAAATTAATGTATCAAAGAAGAACAATGAATTGGTGTACACATCATTGCTAAAGCAAGATAGAGAGAAGAAAAGGTTGCAAACTCAAATTCAAAAGTTACAGGTAGACCTAGCAAATGAGAAAGAAAAGAGGAAAGAAGCATATAACAAGAGCAATGAATTAGAAAAAAGAATAAAAAAATATGCCTCTACATCAACAAGCAAAGAGGATAAGCAGAATGAGACTAAAGTGAATGAACTAAAGCAAAGGCTAGATGAGAGCAACAAGAAATATGATGAGGAAAAATCCACTTCATAAATATTAAGACTAAGCATTGCGAATGGAAATGCACAATGGGAACAAAAATTGGAGGAGAGAAAAAGAAATGAAAGATTGGAGGTAGAGCTGATGGAAGCAAAAAATGAAATTAAGTCTTGTCAAAATAAGTTATCTGCATTTTGTAGAGAAACAATGAGGCATATGAAACAAAAGATCTGGGATGAAATAATGTAGAGGATTGATCATTTGTGTGACATGTTTCAATTGATTGATGCTATCAGACAACATCATAAGAAGCTCAACAAATATTTAGTAGACAACAAAAATGTGTTGGCATTAGAGAAATCTACAAATCAAATTCAACAAACAGTCTACAAAGCCAGTGACAATGTTTTGAAATCAAAAGGGATTACTAATCGGCTTGCTACATCAATGACGTTGTCATCCATCATTGAAAAGTGTTTGAGAATGTGTGAAACAAAGGAATATTTACATTTGGCTGCAGACAAGATGAAGAAGGTGGATGAAAAGGTAAAGAACTTCACAAAGCTTGGTTTTCCATAGGCTTTTGACACAAATGAATGATTCATTAGAAAGAATGATTTGAGAAAGAAGATGGAGGATGCAAGGAAGATTGATTTGGACCAGTTTCCTTAGAACCCAGATGTGGTGAACTATTTGGATTCCATCAAACCATTGCTAACCTTGAATGCAAAATTGAATGAAGAATCCAAGACAGGTTCCAATTTGAATCATGAATTGTTAACAAATCTTCAAGTCAAGCAACATCAGTTAGAACAAATGACAATTCCACCACTTGAATAGTGGAAGTTGCTAGAAAAGGTGATGCAGTGATTTGATTTTTGATAATATGAGTTTCCAAGTTCCAACTCAACTCTGTGCAGAGTTGTCTTTGGGAAAGATTTTGCATTGCCAATGCCTATATGTACTCCTTCATGTGATAATCAATAAAAAAAATCAAATTCAAACTTTAGTAATGTGTTGATGTTCAATTATTTGTATTATTTATTTTATCATTTGAAGAAAAAATTTGGTAGTGGTTTCAACTACTAGATACACATTAAACGATTGTTGATGTTCATTGTTGTATATGCTACTAATACTATTGTTAATGTGTTATTAAGCATTGAGTTGAGTGATGAATCGCTGAGTACATGTTCAAGTTTTACTTTTAACACAATTAAAATGTGAACTATAAGGTGATTTTAATTCCAGGCATCCATAATCTTGGTGAAATTGCATTACAATTCACACATCATTACTCAATCTCCATGACTATTTATCAGATCCACTAAATATTTATATGAATTCATGCATACGTAATCTTTGAGTTATGGTGTGTGGATTTATTCTGCTTTTGCTGAGTAGTTTGCAGTGGATTATCTATTATTGTAATTGGAATGATAGATTTTTGGTTAGTGTCATTGTTGTGGTTGCTATCACTCAAAGTCACGGTTTTGGTGCTTTTTCTAACCTTAGTCACTAGTCCTCAGAGTTTTATAACCTTGTCATGGAGTTCTAAATTTTCATAACTTCCCGATTCCCCGACTTGGTTCACTTTGTTGAGTTGCAAGTCTTTGTTGGTCATCTTTGTAGTTGGTGGAGGATGAGAGAGTTATTTCAATATAGAAAGACTTAGACAATGGTGAAGTTCATCCATACGTAATCTTTGAGTTATGGTGTGTGGATTTATTTTGCTTTTGCTGAGGAGTTTGTAGTGGATTATCTATTATTGTAATTGAAATGATAGATTTTTGGTTAGTTTCATTGTTGTGGTTACTATCACTCAAAGTCATGGTTTTGGTGCTTTTCCTAACCTTAGTCGCTAGTCCTCAGATTTTTATAACCTTTTCGTGGAGTTCTAAATTTTCATAACTTCCTGATTCCTCGACTTGGTTCACTTTGTTGAGTTGCAAGTCTTTGTTGATCATCTTTGTAGTCAATGAGCCAGAGGTTTTGAAAACTTCAAAACTTTAGACTTTGGTTCTAAGGTTCCAAGTTTCAGCAACCACGCGACATTATGGACTTATCTTGGCTTTCAAAGGCATTGTCATCTCATTGAATGCTATGTACAAAGTAGCCTTTAGTTGTCTTTTCAGAATTTCAAAAAGCATGCAGGTTTAAAGGCTATCTTTTTGAGGAATGAAATTGAATGCCACATTTAATGCACGTCCTATCAAAATAACGACATAAGTGGGTGGTAAATTTTTACTTAGCCATTTATCCTACATTCTCATTTTTTTCCAATGCCAGTACTTATCAAGTGCAAACATTCTATCTCCATGAATTTGCACTTATGTAGAATGGAATTCAAAATCACTAGTCTGGCATGAGGGACACTGAAATTGGGCACATCAATTTGGAGGATTTTTTGGTGTTCCTGGAGCAAAGGGAGAGAACAACACTAGAAGATAATTTTTTGTAGAGTGGTTTGGCACACACAGGAGGTTTTCCAAAGGTTGTACAAAGCATCGACCTGGTGATTGCATGCACAAGGGGCTACATTCCAGAGACTCAAGAAATTAGAATTGTGGACAGGTTAGTCATTGCAAGAATTACTCCTAAAGTGATTTCCTATGCATTAGGCATTCCAGAGAGGGAAACTGTAGAGGAAATGTTTGTAGTTGTTGGTGACGATTTTTTTAGAATGAATGAGGAATGGTGCAAAAATTCCATTACGAGGAATTGGTTGAAGTCTAAGAAAAAGGGTAAGTCTAAGTTACCCTCAAAGCTTAAAAGGGTTCATTTTAAGGATGAAATTTTAGATGCTATCACCTTGGTACATCGTGTGGTTGGTAATGCACATTCAGACTCTTTTGAATTTTGGATGCGCTGTTTTATTTTGCTGATTTGTAGTGAAAATAAATTCATTGACTAGGCTAAGATTATTAGTTATCATTTAAACAAGCAATTGATAAATTTATGACAAATGGTTGCCTTCCACATGTGCTCATACCTAGTTTGCATTCTAGCCAGTCAAGAGGCTATCTGGGAAGGGTTGGAACCGCAAAGGTCTCTGACACCAGACACACCTGTGTATAGAAATTTTCCATAGCTCACTAAGGAGGTTGGAATGAGGAATTTTGTTGGGTCAATGACACATTTTTAATGGAAATTGTGAGAAAATTTGATGGAAAATCTGAGCTTCGGGTTTCACCTGAAGTGGCTACTCTGGTATTGAGGTTTGGAAGTTTCTAAATTCAGTTCAACAGATTTACTTATCTTAGAATTGGAGGTTTTGAGAAGGCTCCATTGAAATTGCCCCGTTACCCAAGCGATTTCTTGGTTTTTCTTGAAGTTTGTCAACATATGGCCATTGTAAATGTTAAATATTCAAACATGGGAAAGAAGGGGTATGCTTTTCCATTGTCCATGCCTTCATTTTCTTGCAAAAGTAATAATATTGCTAGGGGTGTGTAGAAAGCCCTCAATGAATTCAATTTTTAGTGTTTGCCCATGCGAACTAATTTTGATAGCAAGGGTTATGTTAAGAAAAATTTGTATGGAGCTAGCAACTATGCACATCACCCTAATATTGAAGATTTTTGGGAAGACTGTACAAATGAAGGTGAGGTGTATAGTAGAAATTTCATGAGATTGACCCTAAGGAAAGTACAAGCTTTTGGTATTTCTTTCAATATTCTAGAAGATGCACAAAAAGACTCAATGATCATTGATCCTGAATATTGGGATTGTGCCGGTAAGCCCTTGTATAGAATTAATTGGTTAGAGGATGAAGTTTCAGACTTAATGGTCCTTTCTACCCCTATTTTGAGAAGAAATTCAGACTGGTTCAACATAAAATGGCGCCAAAGTTCGGGTTCTCCCCATGAGCAAAGAGTTTCATAGAGAAAAGAGCAAGGGATTGTATAGGTCTCTGACATAAATATATTAGCTAAAAAGAAGTCAATTAGGCCATATGGCACTGGCTCATAGTCAAGAGGAGATGGCGAGAAGCCAAAAGACACTGGGGCCAAGCTAAAATCAATCTATGAGGATAGTGTACCCTTAGTACCTAAGAAAAAGGCTAGTCAGGAAAATCCAGTGCCTACAGGCTCTGAGGGAATTTTTCAAAAAATAATTGATGATAATTATTTTCCCACATTCTTTGAAGTTCCCCCTTCCCCACTATGAGCTATGAGATACTTTTGTTTATGTTCAATCAACTAAAAAAAAAAGAAAATGTAAGTGTTGAAAGTAGAGACATTGGATTAGTGACATCTTCCCCAACATGGTTAAAGAAAGTAGTTAAGAAGAAAAGAAAGAATATTCCCGCAATGAAAATTGAAGTAGATACAGTTGCCATGTTGTTGTAGGGTCACCAGATGCCCAAAAAAGGCTAAGAGGATGTCACAAATTGTCATTGATTCCACTACTGGGCATCAAATGTTGGAGATTGCCGATCTAGAAAACGACCTAAATGAAAATGAGATAACGGAATTCAACTACAAGGTTAGTCATGTTGATATGGGGCCATCTACTTTAGAAGGTGATGTATATCATGTCGATTACTTTGTTAATGCATTGATCAAAAGAGCAAAAGAATTGAAAAAGGAGAACCTTTAGTTGCAATCTCACAATCTTTCTTTAAGAATTTTTATTTCATCAATTGTGACTCCGACCACTGAGGAATCCTCAAGTTCAAATGTTCAAGGTATTGATTCTGACATTGTGCAATAGGTCAGGAAAAATTTAGGTTATGCTAAAGCTTCTAGTGAATGGATAGAAGGGCTTTATCAGGATGGCATTTTCCACATTACTAAATTTAGGAAATTCTTTGTTAATGTGTCTGATAAAAGAAAGGAACTGGTAGGTGAGCTCCAACA
Organism: Sequoia sempervirens; assembly: GCA_007258455.2. Lineage (NCBI taxonomy): Eukaryota > Viridiplantae > Streptophyta > Pinopsida > Cupressales > Cupressaceae > Sequoia > Sequoia sempervirens. The sequence continues at coordinate 21,723 of VDFB02259373.1, forward strand.
AATTAGGAGAGAACATAGTAGCACATTTTTACTTTCAAAGGAAATTCAAGAATTAGTCTCCATGGAGCACTCTTTGTTAATAAGAGAAAAATTGGTGGATGACCCTAAAGAAATTGATCCTAGTTGGTATGATTCATTGGAGTGGAAATTGATAGTATATGAAGATTATATCAAGGAAATCAATAAAGTGTTAGGAAAATACTTTGACATATTGGTGAAGATCAAGGACAACTTCAATGCTCTTGAAGTGGACCTCACGGGTGGATTCGATGGAAATGTACTGGATCTTGCAGACATAATGAGGGGATTTAAAGAGGTGCATCATAGAGAAGTAGCTGATCCTGAGACAACCACTGCAAACTCCTCTAGAAAATTGAATAAGTTACAAACCTATATGAGTGTATTTAAGTCAGAAAGTGACAACATCTATGAAATGCTAGCTGAGTTAGACTATGCACTTTCAAGATGGAGGACAAGGCTAGAAATCACCATGACTCTAGGAAGCAAAAACATCACCGCAATTGTCGCCAAGTACCGGGAATACAAGAAAAGTGTAAAGGCACAAGAGGTGTTATGAAGGAGTAGGAGGTGGAAATAATTGAAAGCAAAGGAGTCGGTGCTGAGACCACTATTTAGTTTTTAGTTTTTATGTTATTTTATTTAATTTGGATCTCTTGATACTTCAAAGACTTTTTATTTTAATTTCTAAAACGGTTGTCTTCAAGAAACTATTATCAAGACAAAAAAAACTCTACTATTTTTACTGCTTTTCAGTTATTTCAATATAGAAACACAATGGTGAAGTTAATGCATACGTAATTTAGGTGATTTGGTAGTTTAAGCTTTTATTGTTTAAGTTGTGTGGATTCCTTTATATGTTATTTATGTTGAACTGTAAGCTTTTGTTAGTTTATAAGTTATGGATGTTGAACTATTAGCTTTTGTTCAAGGAATGGGTTAATATTCCTTTCAGTTACTTATCAAAGATTGTGTGAATGGAAATGCAATAGGAATTTATAAGTAGTGTGATAAGTGATGTTCTTTAAAAATGATGTAGAATCACATATCAAATTCAATACCATGGAATACAATATAAAATATTATCAACTATAGTTTGGAATATGATTCATGAAGATTGAAGTGCAATATAAAATAAAATATCATGAAGTGCAATGATTCACAATTTCATTGAATACAATATAAATATCAACTTATGCTTTGAACAATGGAAACCGACCATGAAGCAAAAAGACAAATACCGTTGTTAATTCTTCCCAAATGTAGAGTCAAGGTCCTCAAACTGACATTCATCTTGAGATAAAGTAAACGAGTCATCTTGATTCTAAGTCTGCTCTTCATTTTCTTCGGCTTGTGTCTCAAATTCAACATTCATTGTGTGATTTGTGTCAATGTAATTTGTCCTAGTCCCACTACCAATGCCAGTGCCAACAGTACCAGTGTTTGGAATTGGAGTGTTGCACAACCCGGTCCCTCTTATTTTACATGTGGACCTCAAGATTGTGAGTGCCCTTTCAAAAGGAAATTTTTGACATTATATGCAATTCCTTTCAACCTCAAGAAATTTTCCAAATTCTTGTCTAGTTTGTTTCTTAACTTTTATTTCAAAAACCCCAATGTACTGAAAACTCTCTCATCCTCCACCGACCCCAATATCATTGTTTGACATAAATTAGCAAGTTTAAAATATTCTGATATTGAATCACGCAATATTTCACTTTGACCTAAGTTTGTCCAAACCTTTTTTATTGATCCCAGTTCAAAGGCCCTCTCCATGCCCATGGATTTATACTGGTCCCTCATGGCTATTCCAAAAATCCTAGATTGTTTTCTAAGCTTAGCTTCATTTAAAATTCCTTCAATTGTTTGCTCATTGTATGTTACACTTTTTGAAAATTGTTTGATCAAGATTTTTACTTGATCATGAAAATATTTTGGGTTATCTCGGTTTTCCAAAAATTGAGGATACACAGTACCCATGGCTTCAAGTATTTCATGTCGAGGTAATATTTCATGAATCTCTAAGGAAAGAGATTTTGCAATTTACTTCAAATTATCACTAACAGATTTAACAATGTCGTTAAAATCTTCCTCGTTAACAACTACTTCTCTGGTCTAGTTGTCTTACAATGGTACATTGGTATCTCATATCCACATACATAGATACATAAGTGTCTGCTTGCATTAAACTGTAAATAATTATCAAGATTATTCAAATCAGTAATTTTTTGCCACATGAAATAATTTGGGCCTTCTTGTGTTAGATCTAGATATAAATGATCGAGGGCCAAGCATGTATGTTTACATAGATTGGCATATTCATTAATATACATAGTTCTATTGTGGGCTTTCTTCACAAGATTGTTCATCACATCCAACATGGGGAGAAGACTAGCTAAAGTCAAGAGTGTCTCTATATCGTTTAACCTATGTAAGAGGTCAGGAGCTTTGTCTATGGTGCTACGATGCTCGTACATCACTCCAATCAAGGATTGATATTC
>VDFB02259374.1:0-26708 GCA_007258455.2 Sequoia sempervirens
ATGAAAAACGCGATTATTCGCAAGATTGTAATAGGTTTTGTACTGGATAATAAAAGGATTGGATGGCTGCGGTTTGGTGGATGTAGCCCAGATTGGGTGAACCACGTTAAATTCTCTGTGTTATGATTTATTTTGTGCATGTTTTAGTTTCTCCGTTTATTATTTAAATTTGCATTTAATTGTTAGATATCTGCCATCTCTAACCCTAACAATTTTTTTCTACAGTTCCACTAAAAAATTATTTTATGAGTGATACATCCCAAAAACACGTTAATTAGGTCTTTAGGTAAGGCCCATTAAATTCCATTTTTTTCCAGCACCTTTGAGCACCCCACACATCACTTGAGTAGTAGTGTAAAAGTAGATGATTAATATTTTCCTCCTAGGATTTACATAATATACATCTATTAAGAAATTGAAACCCTTTTTTAGTCAAGTTATATTGGGTAAGGATTTTTTATAAATAGCAACCCTCCAAAATAAGTTTATCTTTGGTGTGAGATTTGGGTTCCAAACTCTATTCTAATTGAAATTTGTATTAATGTGTTCTCTAAGAATGGAATAGCATGTTGAAGTACTATAGTTTTTGGTTGAATGGTAAACCCAAATTCTTTCATCATGCTATATAAGAATTTGAAAGGCCTCTAAGGCTAAAAGTTACCATATAAGAATTACTTGGAATCATGAAGGAGTCACTTCAATCCCTAGTTGGGGTTTTGTGGATAGTTAAGAAAGTATTATAAGGTAATATCATTTATATTTTGTAACTTGCATGTAGTTGTGCCCATACTACTTTTAAGGCAGCAACCTCACATTATAAGCCCTTGTAATAGACTATAATTCATTTATGAATAAATCAATAAAGATCGTATTGTTTCATTTATTCTTTTTCATTCATCTAGCTGCATAGTTGGATAATCCTTCATTGGATCCTCTGCCCATGACTACATCAAATTAGCTTTTAAAAGTTTTTTCTAAATCTTTTTTAACAAATAATAATATTTTAGATATATTTTCCTAATATTTTATTTCATTGGTTTGGCATCTGGGTGATGAACAAGGTTATGCATAACTAGGTCTTTAGATATCCCCAACACGTCTTGGTAAGTCCATGTGAATAAGTCACCATATTATTAGAGTAATGTGGAAATATTATGACATTAAAATATGTTCAAAATCTCACCAATTCTTAGTATTTTTCTATATTTGAATTGTCCATTTCAATGTCAAAGGCACCTCCAACAACTAATGGGTTTTTATCTTCAATGAATGGTGTAGTAAGTAGTGACGCAAACATGTCAAAAGGATCACCTAGTGAAGAATAGGTTTCTCTAAAATAAGAACAAGTCTCAAGAACATGTGAGAATCATCTATTATTATGATGGGACCTAGTTCAATCCTTATAAACACCAAAATAATAGCAAGGGCATCATCATGAGAAAATATGTTAAATGGAGGAGTTGTATTGGGAAAATCCTTGTAAATGAACTTAGGATGGACCAATTCTATATTTATGTCAAGAATATCCATGCACATTGATTGGAATATTGTGTTTGATGCTCTTGTTGTTTGCTTATATTTTGAAAAAGAATAACATATACCCTTAGCAACCTATTTTTTTACTAGTTGAATAGGTTCCAATATGTCTTATTATTCTGAACCTAAACATTTTCTATTATATCCATTTTTTTGTAAAATAGAAATAACTTTACCATAGTGGATAAGGAGATTAACCACAAGTAGATTCATTAGTATCCTTGGATTGATAAGTAATAACACTCTCACTTGGCATATTATCTTCAAAAGGAGAAAAAGGTGATCAACCATATATTAGTAGGATCTGTGGAGAAAGAAGTGGTGTTATATTCTTGACCATCCTCTTTGAGTCTTGTATCACATGGTGGTGTTAAGTCACAAGATCCCCAATCATCTTTAGGATTAGCCTAAGTTCGGGGTGAAGGAGAGACTCCTAATGGTATTCTCAATGTAATCAAATGATTAGGAGGAACTAAACTATTATATTTCTCTAGTTAAAATTTTAAAAAGGATCAATATCAATTGTGACTGTACATCTTTATATTGTTATGAATAATTTTTAAAGTTTGATGGTGTGTGTGTGCCATGAATCCAAGGAAAACCCAAAAGAATGATATGCACTAAAAAATTAGGCACCACATGGAATAACTTAGTAGGTGTGATAGGTCACAAAGTAATAGATAAAGTAAGACAACCCAAAGATTGGTCATCCATATTATCAAACTCTTTTATGGTCACCTCAAATGTGGTTGACTTAGAGGATTCGACCTTGATTATATCTGAAAAGTATTTACCACATATATTTAAAGTGGATCCATTATCAACTAGAGCTAACTTAACCTAAATATCCTCATATTTAATCATAATGTATAATGATTGATGTTCCTTAATGATATTGAGGAGGAAACTCATGAGTTGCAAATCAAATCTTAGTTATATTGTTATAAATAGGCTTAAGAATAATAATGGCCACTTTAAAGTAATGCTAGTTGGGACTATGATTCAAGCTTACGCTTGTTTGAAAAAATATGCATTATAGATGAAGGCATCAAATCTAAAAGAGAAATGTTTTCTGGAGGACCCTTAATTGATCAATCAAATTGCATTATCTAGCCATGTTTTGATGTGTATGATAGCTTTGTGGTATAGCATGAAAAGTGGGTACATTTTTAGGGAAGATGGTTTAACATAAAAGGTAAAACATAAAGATGCATAGGCCATATGAATAGTAGAGGTAATGTTTGGACAATAATCAAAAGTATGTCTTGAAGAAGCTCAACTAAGTCTATACTATCCCTAAGCACAAGTTTAGAGAAAAAGTAGGCAATAAAAGGATGTGCCAAATCCATAAATGAATGATAAAGTAAGAAAGAAGGATCATACCATTAAATTTCTACTTCACAAATAAAGTCTAAAATCACTAATCAGTAACATAGCATCATCTAAATACTCATAAATTGGCAATAAGAATTTAATGTGTCATAATGCATCAATGCAGCCATCAAAATCATGACCTAATAACCTCTCACCAATAGTAATAATATCACGTTTAATGAGAAAGGAGGTTATGAAGTATCAAAAAATATATGAGAGACAAGAGGCCTTATATATGTTAAGTTAGGTGGCATTTACCTTGCAAACTTATGTCATTTTTATGTCTCCATGTTTCTTGGAAAGTGCCCTAGGGGACATGTGAGAAATGTGTTTAATATTGGCATATTGTAATTGCATTTTCAAGAGGAAATTTAATGTTGGTGGAGGTTACACATCACTAGAGGATAAAATTATCCCTCATAGACATTCACATTGGGAATGTGAAGGGTCTTGAGTGCTTGGCGCCAAGTTTGGAGGGAAACAGGTGTCCATTGGTTCTCCATCTGGAAGTTGAATAGTCATCGGAGCATCTTGAATGCCAGAAGTTGAACGGGCTATGGATTAGGCACCCAAGTTGAAGCCTTGTGCACATTAATTAATTTATTATCATGACTCTTGGTTTTCCAAGGAAGGGGTGTGGGTTTTTTCAAGTGATTTTGGCACCTCTTGTTTTGATTTACAACTATGGCTTTGCCTCCCACAAGTTCTATAAAGTGGAGCCTTGAGATGGTACTTGTATCTTGTGTTATTTGCATGTGTTTGGAAGCATCTGAGTTGTATGAGATCAGAAAGGAAGTGTATTGTGGTGTATCTCTCTTGTGAAGATAAATAATATACTTTCCCTCTTTTCTCATGTGAAATTTTTTCTCGAAAGATTTTTTCCACATAAATCTAGTGTCATATTTGTTTTCTATTTTTTCTATTATGGTGAATGTCCAATCACATGTATATAATCAAATTCAATAATCTTATTTTTCATATTTGAATACACATACATAAGTTAATATTGCAGCTTAGTTTCGTGGCATGTTTTCAACAATATCATAATATGATCTATCATCATGTAGTATGTCAATGTAATACTATCATGATGAGATGTAGAAGAATGATCATCATAAAGTATATCATTATGGATCATGTAGACAAATGAGGTAAAAATATATCAAAATACAATGAAAAGTAGTGCTAAATTCTATAAGGGAAGATAAGGTTGTATGACAAAAACTCACCTATGGAACCTAAAATATCACCAATGTGGACGAAAGATGACATATCATCAAGAATCGATAAGCTAGAAAACTCCTTATAATCCTTGATATATGTATGAAGACAGTTCCAAAATAGAGAATAATAAAAATTTGTGATAAATGATCTATTAATGAAGCGCAATCCAAGAGTGGGTAAGGAATGGATCTAATGAATGCCAATCAATCAATAACTAGATATAAAAAAATAAATCCTAGAGGCACAACAAGGTTGAGTAGAGTGGCATCAAAGAGGTATATTACTATGTACTTTCAAACCCCAATCAAGATATGATAAGCAATTACTAACAAATGTGAATCCAAACCCTAAGTAAATTTGAAATAAACAGTATAATGAACAAAAAAATGAAAATAAAAAATTAAGGTCATATCAAGGGTGGGTAAAGAGTGGATAAGGTGGTAAAGGTTGTGTAGTTTGGGTGAAAGCAGCCATGAACCACAAACCCTAGAAAAAGATAAAGCCACAAATCATTAATGGTAATAAAGAATCATCCATAATTGATCTAGAAATAGAAAAAATAATAAAAATAATAACTCATATTTTGAACCCTAATTTAGAAGGTAAAAATCTATATTAAAACATTAGGGGATGTAGGATATGTTAGGTTCACCGATAATGTGAACAAATAAAATCATTTTATATAAATAAATATAGATTAATTAAAGAAATACAATTCAATTGAGCATAAAGTAGCCTAGATTAATTAGTTGAGATAGATAATTACAAAAAATGTGAGCATTGATGTACTAACTTCTAGAGTGGATGATGGAGAAATGTTGGTGTCATGTTGAATGCATCCATCAATGCCCATAAATTAATGTGTTTCGTCTAATTAGTGTTTTAAAGCATACACAATCTCAAATTTCATTTGGTTTAATCTAAGTGACGCGAAGTTGACCTCAAGTGATGTGAACTTGATCTAATTGGTGGAATTGAACTATGTTGCATGAAAATGACCTATAACAAAATATGCATCCAAATTCACTTTCCCAATAATTGAATTTATCAAGGTGGTATCTAGGGACACTATTGTGGAAATTACCAACTCAATAAGTGAACATGTTCTCCTAGGTCTAACCCCTTGACGAGTTGGATTAACAACAATGAAAAATATTAAAGACAACATTCACCATGTAGATGAGGTTCTTTTGTAAATAGGTTTTAGATGTTATTTTTATTCCAAAATCCAGAACATGAGTTTATAACATATTGAATACTAAAACATAATGACTAGAAGGTGAAAACAATTTTCGAGTTTGAATTTGAATATTTGAATTTTAAGGTCAACCTTTACCTGCATCAAGATTGAGTTAGGTCTATCCAAATTACACAAAATTAATCCTTGAAATTAAATTGTAATATCAATGCAGAGAACAAATGTATAGAAAATGAATTCAAATGATGATGCTAATAAGCGATCAATATACGAAAATAGGTGTAAAACAAGGATAAACAATAGTAAATATGAAAAAAACAAAAAATCAAATAAAATACAAAAATATATTACTTATCAATATTTTATTACATTTAGGATATTCCACCAGAATATACCCAACTCAACAGAAAGGCAATGTCTATGCAGGAGATAATTTGCACCGCATGGCATGGATGCCCATCCGTGCCATCCCCCTGACATACCTGCTGCCGTATTTTCCAGTCCTCGTCGGTCCCTGACGTACCTGCTGTGCCAGTGCCGTATTTTCCTGTCCTCGTCAGTGATGTTCCATACGCCCTAGACTTCCGTGCAAGGAAAATTCGCCTTAGACTTCCGTGCAGGAAAATTTTATTGAGTTTGAATTTTAGTTTAATTCATCCCCTTCCGCCTGCCATTTGGAGTAATATTTTTATAACTTTTTTATTTTTAGTTAATATAAATTAAATATATGTAGTTTATTTTTATTTTTTTAAAATGATTTTAATATATTTTTATTATTAAATATTTATTGATTTTTTTTATATGAATTTTTATTTTTTTAAATATATTTTTTTAAAAAATTTAATAATATATATATATATTTTTTTTATTAATATAAATTATAACTAAAATTAAATATATGTAGTTTTTTTTTTTAAAAATTGATTTTAATATATTTTAATTACAAAATATTTATTGATTTTTTTATAAATGAATTTTTATTTATTTATTTATTTATTTTTTATAAATTTAATAATATTTTTATAAATTCTTTATTTTTAAGTTACTATAAATTATAACTAAAATTAGATATTTTTGGATGCAATATCAATTTTTTATTTTACAATTTAGAAATTAGTTTTTAATTGAATTGTGTAATTTCAAAGGGTTGATGATGAATAGAATGTTATAAGAGAAAACATTGATATTCATGAACTGTAAAATAAAAATCAATAAATACTTTAAATTATTCTAATTATCAAATTTTCACCTTTATATATTTTTCAATCTAAATTTAAATAAATGTTCTTCACATAATGTAACTTTTGTATGTTAATTATTTGTTAATATAATTATAGTTTTATAGTATGAATCTAAGTTTAAAACCCATCAATTTTATCTCTTTGGGTCAATCCAAAAGTATGGCTATATTTATTGATTTATTGATTTTTTTTATAGCCATACTTTCCCCCATTTAGTGCCTTAACGTTTTATTTTATCTTCTTTAAATTTCATTCTTAACATGTAATGTTTGTATAAATTTTATTTTTAATATGTAATTTTTTTTATATTTAATTTCATTGATTAATAATTGAAGATTAGTTAATGTTATTTTTTTTATTTAATAGTTGTTTTTTTTAAAATAATTATTTTTTAATAATGTTTTAGATTTTATTTTGTAAATAAGAAATAAAGAATAATTAATATAGATTGTACAAATATCTTAATCATTTTATTTATTATACATAATACATAATTTTAATCTTTTAAATTATTTTATTTTATTTAAAGAGTATTTATATTTATTTAAAAGTTATTTTAATTTTTTTATTTTATCAAAATGTGCAATAATATTGAAAAGTAATTATTTTTTACCGAAGATTTAAAGTGCTTGTGTTGGGAGGTAAGATAATTTTATTGAATTAGGTAATTATTTTACCCAAAAATATTTTTATGTGAAAAGCCAAATGAATCAATTTTTACCAGAGGGTTATAAAAGGGATAATTATTTTTACCTAAAGAGCATGCTGAAGATACATACAAGAAAAAAGTGAAGTGAATTTTTCCAATGAAAGAAGACTATTATTGAATTAATTTTCACAAAGACGAGGATTAAAGATTAAAATATTTAATTTTCCAAAAGGCAACTAATTAAATATTTTATTTTTTCCAAAGTGTTGCACCAAAAGGAAGAGTTGTACCAGATAGATGCCAGATAGCCCATGGACTGTCATGGGATGGTAACAGTCATTAAAATTTTATAAAATAATTGTCATGGGCTATAGATAGTCATTAAAAATCAAAATCTTAAAATTAAAACTTTAAAAAAAAGAAGCTTAAAAACTAAAAAGTTGAAAACATCATAATACATACCTGCACAAAAGAATGAAAGGAAGAAATTAGAAGGAACGTATGAGTAATGATAATACCTAAATTTTTGAAAGTTTCCAGACCCACACAATAATGAAAATCCAAACATGAATGAAATTTAGTGAAAGTCATCTACATAAGCATGCTAAAATAGAATGCACTCAAAAAGAAGAATAGATTTGACCCAAAACCAAGCAAGGGACTACTTTTTGTTCTATAAAAAGCATGTTTGGTAAACTCTTATCAACTTCATTTGTCAAGATAATAAAATAATATCATTCTTTTCAACCAAAACCTTATCACTTAATTATTCTTAATCATAAGCAAGTGTTGAATGCCCTTTCAAGGCCCCTCTCTCCACCACTTTTATATATTATTCTTCATTTTTTGTATTCAAGGAGGTATAAGGTAGAGATTGCCACATAAGCTTAGATGGGGGTAAGTAGAATCATTAAGAATGGAACAAGATAGCCAATAATGAGAAAGAGAAAAGATACCTAATTGAAGAATGACTCCTATTTGAGGATGTTGGTGGAAGGTTTGTTGAGTTACTCTTCTTTATTAATATATTTATCTATTGACTTGTGTATATTTTTAACCATTTAGTTTTGGGTTTGTCTTTTTTTAAGGTAGATTAGATGAATTTTTTATTGTGGTTTTGGTTTATATAAGCAAGGTCATTGTACACTCTTGTAACATACCTCATCATCATCGAATCGAGGTATTGGAAAAGGTGTTGCATGAAGCCGAGCTCAACCTCGAGTGGGCTAAAGAACATTAGGCAGACAATGAAGTGTATATCCAATTAATGACTGATAAAAATATGTCTATCAAGGAACTAGATGTGGAAAAAGTTAAAGAATATTTCCATAAGATGGAGGAGAGTGCAATGGACAGAATATCTTCGCTCTTCATGAATTTTGTTTCTAGGGCATTCGCTTGATCGAAACAAATGGTGGAAGCCGCTTCGAAATGTACCAAGCATGGAGAAGAGATGGTTGTTAGATGCCTTCTTGATCCATACTTTTGGTTGTTTGTTGATGACATACAGTTGTATAAAGTTAGTTTGGACTTAGATTAACGACTGCTCTAAATTTCTATTGTTTGCTCATGCTTATGGTGAATGAATAACTGAATATCTGCAGTCCTTTGAAGTTTGCACAAATTTCATGAGATTGTGTAGTAATCTGGTTAAGTGAAATTCTGTTTTAGGAAGGTTGTCCATAGTAAAATCCTCCATGATCACTGTTCATTGCTGAATTTTAGGTCTAGGAACCTTCTCTCTTCCTTGCCCTTTTCCTTTTTTTTTTAATAAGTAACCTATGCTAAGGTTCATTGCACATTGTAAAGCCAAATCTTAAGCTAAAGATAGGAGTTCAAACTGATGTTTGAACCTGCAGCAAATTGCGCACTAACTTCTAACTTCGAGGAACTCCATTTTGTGATCCTACTTCCTTCCAGCCTAACTTCGTGAGTCCACCCTGCGATTACCACTTATCACAAGACTTTCTTCCAGCCTAACTTCAGAGAAATTGGCTTGGCAAATGAAGGTAGCACGGTATTTTTCCTTTATGTCATATATAAAATGTTTGCATTAGCTGTAGCACAATCATGTTATAGTGAAATTCTATTATTTTGCCTCTTTTTTCCCCTAATTCAATGCACTAGCCCCCTTAGGTTTTGTTCCCTTCTTAGTTCAGTTATTCCTAACTTGCTAAGTATGCATGATAATTTATTTAATCAAAATAATAATCAACATTGTACTGTCTAGTATGCTAGGGTGACCCATTGTGGAATGCACAGTGCGAGGCCTGCAAAATAAGTAACAAGGTTGGAAGGGAGATTATGGTGGAATGTGAGGAGTTGTCCCCCTAGACCCTCCCCCTACGGACTTGAGGTCACCGAGGTATCCTTCACCCAAGGACCGCCTACGTTCCCGCTTTCAAACGAGTCAAAGTCACACGTAGTTCTCCTTACAAGGTCTCTCAAAGACACCTACACTCGAGTTACCATAATCAAGATTTTTCCAATGTTTCTCTTCAAATAATAATAGTTAACAATAATTAGTAATTAAGTCAGTTCGCCATTTAACAACCCATACTATAATCCTTCCATTCACATAGGTTGTTATCTTAAACTAGTTTGAAACCATAACCTGTTTCAAGCCATAGCATGTTTGAAACCATAACTTATTTGAAACTATAACCTATTTCAAACTATGAATGATGATAAATGGACTTACAAATCATGCAAGGTACCGACTTCTCTTCCATTTTTGCTCTACATGGAATGTTTATTTGTTCATTAGGGTTGGTCTATATGTAATAACCCAAAATAATACCCCAAAAGTTACCACTATTTTTTTTATTATTATCTTATTTTGTGTTCATTCACTTGCATACTCAGGTACTTCTATCCATATGGGATAGGCATCCATCCATCCAGGATGGGCATCCAACCATATAGGTTAGGCATTAGTCCATATGGGACAAGAATTCATATATCCATCCGTGATAGGAGTCTACCCAAACGAGGTAGTCATCTATCCTGTCATGCCCAAAATTTCACACAAAAATACAATTAAGGACAAAACACAAATTTCAAATTTCGACCACAAACTCTAACATAATTCCCAAAAGCTGCTTCCTACACATGTACCTCATGAAAACCTAGCAAACATTAGACCAATAATAATTCCCAAAAGCAAAGTTCCCCTACAAAGTGACACAAAATGGCCTTTTCAACAATATGGCAACCAAAATCCACATGGTCAAACAAGTTCAAGTCCATTACAAATGCAATTCAGTATGAACCCTCCACACATCAAACCAAATTCCAACTTTTACTCCCAACATCCAAAAAAAAATCCAACTTTCAATAATAACACTCGAAACCAAAATCCATAACACACATTTAGGATCAACACCAATTCATCCACCCCAAACATTGGATTGTAAGACTCAAACATGGGCCCGTATATCATAATTTAGTTACAAAAGGGGTGGACACATCATTGAATCAAGTTGATGTCTTGACAAACCCAATTCTTGCACTACAAAGGCAAGTGGACAACATGCAAATATCAATAAGTAAAATGTACTCCACACAATATTTATGTCCATATCCTTTTGACAAGAGCATATACATGCCTCCTTTCAACACAAATATGTTATTTTGAATTTCATCAAGTATAGAGGAAAGGGAAACCCCATTAAACATGTGAGGGAGTTGCACATGGATTGCATATACATCACATTTGAACACACATACCTAATGAGATTTCCCCAAGAAGCCTCATAGGACAAGCACTCGAATGGTTTTTCCATTTACCTATAGGCATAAGAACATGGGATGAACTAGCAAATAAAATTTATGATAGATTTTTCTTACAACATCAAAAGTGATATTATTGTAGCCACATTATGTCATACAAAACAAGCAGAAGGTGAGGCATTCGTAGCATTCTTTTAAAGACAGAGAGTCTTGGCTAGTAGATGTCCTTGTGAGATACCTGAAAAACAAAGAGTTATCATCTTCATTGAAATTGAAATACCAATTACAATTCTATTATTGCAGTTTGTTCCCTGACCTCATGGAGAAAAGCACTACCCTTGAAAAGGAACTCATTTCAAAAGGGAAAATTAAAACTTTTAACAAAAATAAAAACTCCCAAAGTACCTCAAATGAAAAAAGTAAGTATTTGGCTTGTAATGAGAATGTCACAAATGATGGAGTTATTGATGCAAATGCAATGCACAAATCTAGTCTGATGCAGAGCTAGGAGGATTCACAAAACATCTCACAAATCCTTAACAATTTCTCAAGGCAATCATTAAGTAATGCATGCTATTAAGCATTCTCTCAACCATTCAACATGACAAGAAAACAACAGAAAAAACCTTTATCTGACCTTGGATTGAGTCTTCCATCAGTAAAATATATCATTCCATGCATAACACTGTCAGCAACATAAATATAACAACCATAGGTCTTTGATTCACAACTTGCACCATAACTTTTCAGCCTTTCAATTAGGGACTGTCATCACAAAATCTTTGAACTGACATAATATACCAACTTTAATCACAAATTTGAGTACCTTGGATAATCTTCTAAAACATATAATAAATTTAGTTGCCTTTGTAATGTAACAACACTACAAATAACGTTTGTAATCTGCCCTTTTAGGCCTTTACCAGTCTGATTTCACTATGAACTGTAAAAAACAGTCATTAATAACTTTCACATGGATAATAATTAATCCAATCGCTCCGGTCAGTTTGTAGATTACTTAGTTACAGAAATTTAATCCAATTTTTAGACAGATCCAACGGTTAAAACAAAAGTTATGATGGTTTTACCAAAACGGGTAACCCTTGGTAGGGTTCCAGGCTGGTTTTACAAAAAATGCCAAATCTTTCTCATATCTTCATGAAATCAAATGAGACCAAGTTCAAAATGATGTAGAAACATATTAATACCTTCTCCAATGACTGCCCCTTCATTATATTGCCGTACATTTCCGTACAAGAGCAAAGAATCACGTTTTTATAGTGTTTTCTGAGAAAAAAAAAGAATTCCATTGATATTCTTCCATTACAAATCAATTTTCTCCCTTTGTTTTCGACCTATGGAGGATTTTTATACATTGAGGACTAAAAATAACTCATATCAACTGACTATTACTAATTCCAATCTCCATTTAACTAATGGACTTAACATTTATTTAATTTTTTGCTCTCTTGACAATGTTTACAATGAAGAGTAACTTTGAACATTATGGAACCAATAACCTAAAATATGATTTCCTAGGACTCAAATGACCTCATACATATCAAAAATGGATCATTAATCCTTATTAAAACATTAAGACATCAAAAATGAATACTAAACCCAATAAGGCCTCATGGAGGCATGTGATCAAATAGGTGCTCCTGCACCATAGTCCCACAATCACCCTTAAGGGACCTAATGCATCAAACAAGAAGCCACATATACCTAAGAAAACAACAAATGCAATCTAAAATAACCCAAGGTGTGGACCTCAAAGGAAATTTCAACCACTTGACAAAAATACACTCCCTTAGGGGAACCAATCAAATTCGTCTTAAAACAACTTTTACAAAAAAATGTCATATAACTTTCAAAGGTGAAAGACTATGAACAAGGGCCATTTAAACCTTCATGGTGGGATGCAAATTCCTTTTGTGATTATCATTGGACCAAAGGACACAAAAATTCATCATGTCAACAACTCAAGAACATAATTTAGGACCTTATTAAAAATGGTGTCATAAAGGTAGATAACCAACAAGCAACCTCCAATAGTGATCATAACATCATTAAAAATCCTTTGCATGACCTTGGGATGGGGAAAGCCTCCAACTCAAGTACAAAGACTAACAACCAAGCTAAATTCACCCATGTCACCTATGACTATACAATAAATAACATTCAGGCCTTAGATAACCATGTCAATACCATTATCATTAAGAAACCACCAAAATGTGCAATCACAACATGAGGAACCAAGGTAACCTTTTCTGACCAAGACTCATTCTCATAGAAATCCAACCACAGTTACCCTTTACACCTAGAAGTCCACATCAATAAAAATACAATCAAATGATTCCTAGTAGATGGTAGAATTGGATTGAACATTTGTACTCTAAAAATAGTTATGACATTAGGTTTCATTGAAGCTTGCGTAGAATCCTCAAAGAGCATTATCATAAAGGCTTATGATGATGTAGGACACTCCTCCAAGGGCATCATATCACTAATTATAAGAGTTTTGCCCGCTATATTAGATACCAACTTCAAAGTTTTGTACTTGGATATCCCCTATAACATCATCCTTGGCTGACCATGGATTCATTCTATGAAGGTCATCCCATCCATTTATCATCAATGCTTAAAGTTTCCCCATAATGACACTAAGATTACACTACCTGGAAATCTTGATCCTTTCTAATATTGTAACAATCGAAGAGGAACACTTGAGCAACAAGTACCAATCAATTAAGAAGGTTCATCATCAGCTTCATCATGCATTACACCGATCCCTACACTTTAACCAAAGCATTCACTTCCAAGATTTCATCTTCTGATCCTAAGATCTAGGTCCAAGATAAGGGGTGTGGAGAGTACCATATGAAGACATCTTATTGTATCAGTAAAATTCCTACATCACCAAAATTTTATGGTAAGCCATCAACCATAAAAAAGGAACCCAAGGTCACTATTTGAGAATCTCCCTCACAACTTTCATAAAGTGGGGAGAGTTGAGTAAATAAGCTATTAATGAAGAATACATCACCACATGGTTATATAAGGAAGAAGAATACATTGAACCCAAGAAATCCAAACCGAAAAATATGGTAAAGGCTTTGGGATCATGAGACGCAAACCCTCTCCAACCCTTTCCCACCCTCTCCCACTCTCTCAAACCCTCTCCCACCCTTGCCCACTGATGCAGAGGAAGGTGGAGACCTTCTCAAAATGAATCACAAATGATCTTCAGATCAATTTCAAAATGGGTTTCAAAGAACTCATCAAAATTCCACCATATATCATGTCCTCCCTTGTAGCACAGGCAACCTAGTTTAAGCCACTTTACACTCACGCTTTCCAAAAAACTTAACAAATAAAATATGGATTTAGACACCCATTAAGGACTTACTTAACATACTTCAATATCAGATATAACTCCCTTGGACCAGTTTAGGCTTCCAATACATCACCATGGGAAAAACAAGGAAAATAGGTCAATTTAACAAAGGAAGTACCCTTCAAACCTATCCAATCATCTTGAAACCTTGGGGCAGAAAATTAAATGGCTCAAAACCATAGAATACAAGTTTTTAGACGTCTATGACACCTCTAACATGCTCCAGCACAAACCCCTCCTCAACTTGCCTAAAAAACTAGGGCTTTTTGATTATAGGACTTCCAAACACTTCCAGGTCTTAAATTTTGACTTTTCACCATTAATTCAACATTAATCAGCTACAACAACTCAAAAATATACCTCTTGTTAAGGCAGATTCTCCACTACTATACCCTAGGGTCCATCTTCATGCCTTTTTTTATGCTAAATCACTGTGCACATGTTATATTTCCTCTTCCCTGCACATTTCTTTGTTAGTTTCTCATGGTACATGTTATATTTGATCCATTTCATAAGTTTTCAGTCATAAAACCCTATGAAATGGATCATTTATTCATTTAAAACCCTCAAAACTGTGTAAAATCTGCACTTTTCCTGTGGATAGTCAATTAAAACGTGGTAGAGTTGATCTATTATGCTTACCAGAACATGTAAGGAATGTTAAAACATGAAAATACAGATTACCAAGGTGTCCAACAATGTATATCTTCAACGGGAATCAATGATTCATAAAAAAAAACCAAACTAGTGCAAGAAATCTGTGTTTTTTCTTTATTTTCAGAAACAGTCCGTACAAATCTTTCACCAACCACCTAACCTCCGTATAAATGATTATTTTAGGGTTATAGATCAATTCCCAAACTGTCCCAACCAATTCAAGTTGCATTAGAGGGCCACACAATGTTGCTACAAGCCGTACCAATTGAAAAAATAGTCAAAAACACTGTAAAAATAGAGTTTCTTCTTATTAAATGCTTGAAAACTTAAAAAATGCCAACCAACCCCCACCCTCGACCCAAGGGAGGCTTTTTAAACATTATCCCACCTTCCCCAACAGCCCCCAACTGATTTTTTAAAAGAGGGAACTGTTGTTTAGTGAAATTACATCATTATGGTGAAATTACACCAACTTACAACGTGAAAACTTTGCAATTTTGGAGCAAATTTCAATCCGAAAGACCTATGACCTCAAAAACCATTCAATCCTACTGTTTTTTAGTGAAATTACATCATTTTGGGTGTGGGTTTTCAGCTGTGTGTGAGTTTGTCCAAAACTTGCAAAAGTTGCTATTTTGGGTGTCATGCATCTTGGCAACTTGGCAAAAAGATGAAAACTCATTAATATTAATGGGAAACATCTTGAACTGCTAAAATTTATTGTAAAAGGCAAGTTGGAGCCTGGAATGGTTGAGCATTGAACATTTGAAGTGATTTTTGGTGTTTATGCAAGAATTTTGAATAAGATTTCCATTGTTTTCTGTAGTTGCAGCAAGTTTTTGGCTCTTGTATTTTGATCTTTTAATGTTGGTTGCCTAAAACCCACGTTGGATTTCCAAGTAACTACTACTGTCTCATGTTGTTAAGGGTCTTTGGAGTCTCTACAAGTCTAGGGCATGCATGGCTTGGTCAATTCAAGCCTGAGTTTTCTTTGTTTGGGGCTGTCTCCATAGGACAGTATAAGCAAAACATGCAAAACAGTTTGAAACCGCATTAGTACTTGTCATGGGTGTTGAAACAAAGTAATTTCTCATCAAAATCCATCCCTAGTATGCTGTTTAAAGATGGATTTCATAACACATATTTGGTGCATAAAGATGCTATTAGGTATAAGTTGGTTCCTTTGCCTTTGGAGCAGTCTAATGAGAGTTTTGTGATCTGTTTTGAGAAGAATTTGCAGGCCAAAGTGCAGGGTAAGACAGGGGAAGATACTGGTTGGTTGAAAAATAGTAAGTTGCAGCAGAGATTTGAAGCACACAGTCCTAAAAATCAAAATTTGTGGGACTTGGACAGTATTAAGGTTGGAGGCATTGAATGCCCTATAGTTGAGGGTGATAGAGGAGGTGTTCTTTCCCAAAGAAATCAGGGGATTAAGGGCAAAAACAGGGCACAAGATCAAATTGAGATCAAGCAGCAAAAAGGACAAACAAAACACAGTTTTGACACTAACATGTTGAGTGACATGAATGCAGGTTGGCAGAAAAGGAAGAAGGTAACTTTGGGATATTTGATGCTTGGTAATCAGAAGCTGCAAACATACAAGAACAAGGAGTATTATGGCAGCAACAAGTTGGATACTTCTTGGGGCAAGAACTTTTTCTTTCTTGGGGAGAATGGTGCAGGAGCACCCAAGCTCTTCAAGGAACACTTCAACAGACATGAGGATGCAGGGGTCATGAAGAACTATCAAGGAACTCAGAAAGTTAATTATGACATTTTGAAGCCTATAATGAATTTTGAAATGGTTAAAAACATTAAGGGAGTCAAATGTCCTAAGGGTCTTGATAAGGACCATAGGACCAAAATGCATTGTAATTGCACAAATAATGTCCTAAGAGTCTAGATAGGTTTTTAGTGTTTTAATCATGTTAATTAAGGTTGAATAATGCCATGTAATAGGTTTTAAGGATTTTTAGTTAGTAGGAGTTAATAAAATAAAAGTTGGAAAATTCAAATTTTAAACTTCCAACTTTGGGCGGGAAAGTGATTTTTAGGAGTTTTAGCAACTTTGATGATTTATTGATTTCTATTGAAGATTTTTTTAGTAGGATGGTTTAGGGACTTGTATCAACTTTTTTTGAGGTCATTTGAATGTCCTGAAAGCAACAACAAACAATTCTTTGTATATTATTGCTGACTGTCCTCAAGAAAGTGCAGATTTTTCACTAATTTTGAGGTTTTTCATGGATGTTTGATCCATTTCATGAGGGAATGATGTTGTAACTTGTGAAATGGATCTATTATAACATGTATAATATAGATCTAACAATTTATTGTACAGGAAAGAGTGATTCTTGGGTGTACACCGAGTTTTAGCAAGGAAAAGTGCATGGAAATGGAGGCTAAGGTGTAGCAGCAGAAGATTTGCCTTAATGAGGGGTATATTTTTGAGTTTAAGGTGTTTATATATGTTGAGTTATTGGTGAAAAGTCCAAGATAAGGTTGTGGAAATGTTGGGAAAGCTAATTTTCAAGAGGCCCTAATTTTGGAGCAATTTGGTGAGGGTTTTGTGTTTGAGGGTGTCAAGGGTGTCATAGGCACCTAAAAACTTGAAAATACTTGGTTTGGAAACATTTTAAGATACTGTTGAAAGTTTCATAGTTAGGGGATAAGTTTAGAGCGGGGTTGCTTTGAAAAAGTGGGCTAATTGGGCCTTAAATTTGAGGAAACAATAGATTTTGGTAGGTCTGATCCAAAACAAGTGCCAACAAGGTTTTGGTATGTTGTGTAGCATCACAAAATACATCTTAATCAGTCATTTATTTTTGGAGTCCTTTACAAAAAGTTGTTAGAAAAAGTTGAGTGAAAAGTAAAAAAAAAAACCATTGCTAGAGGCCTAGTTGGGCTAGAAGCCTAGTCAAGGTGCAAAAAGTGAGTTTGTGTTTAAGTTAGAGGTTTGGGGCTTGAAACCATTCAATACAAGTTTTTTTGAGTCTTTTAAAAGCTTCCCAAGGGTTTGGGTCCATAAGTGAAGGTTTAAAGTCATAAGTGAAACTTTGAGGCTTATCTCCTGTAGGGTGCCTAGAAGAGGGTTTGAGATTGCTTCATAGAAAATCCTTCAAATCATTATGTGTTTCCAAAAGTCTCATAGCCTCTGCATAATTTTGTGACTAAAAAATTTATGTTTCCTTTGTGACCAAACCAATAGAACTGAGCCTTCAATGAATTACAAAAATGTATGCAAAAAGGTATCACCAGAAATGTACCAAACCAAAATGAACCTCGATGATCATTAAATACAAAAGACCTCAGAATTTATGCCAACACTATAAGTGTCAAAATCAACCCTTCACATCAATGTCAAAACCTATGTGGAAGGGGTCAACAAAAATTATATTGTATATAGACTTTTATATATAAAATTGTAGAATAATTCTCTACACATATACAAAATTGGCATTTATACCAACTCAAAATGTTACATATGTCATCTCAAGATCTACATACCAAGTGTATGTAGAATAACTACACATTCCAATAGTCGAATTGATCTTATGTCTCAGACAAATCTTACATTTGTGGTGGATCATCAAAATGTAGCCTCCTCATGCCACTAGATGGATGAAAAGTTGACTACACAGTAACAAGACAAACCATAAATTTGATTAATTAGCTAAATGGTAAATAAATTAGACCACCAAATAAAAACTTATGTATAATTTAGAAATTTCAAATTACCATATTGTTACCATCTTTACTTTGCATTACATCCATTGTTGTTGCTTCTTGGTTAAGATCAATAGAAAATGGAAACATATGCTGTTGGGTGTTTTGTTGATCATCTAAAGCCACAATAACATGCACATTTGAGACATCAACATAGAAAAAAATAATTTACAAATTAAAAACATAAAATTGATTGAAGTGCGTTCTATAATTTTTATACCATCTCCACTTTGCATTGTCTCCATTGTCATTTCTTGGTTAAGATCAATAGAAAAAGGTAACATGTATTCTCTACTATTTTGTTGATCCTCTGAAGCTGCAATGACACATATTTAACACATCAACATAGATAAAGTTTTCAAGTGTAAAACTACATTATGTAATTAATATAAACAATAGTAAATTTATAAAGATTAGAAATTTGATTAGAGATAGGAATTGACTAATTTCCTATAAAGTTAATAAACACACTTAATAGTTAAAAAATTACCATCTATAAGTTGTATTTCATCTATTATTGTTTGGTTTAGATCAATCGAGAAAGGTAATTGATGTCGTTGAGTACTTTCTTGATCATCCAAACCTACAATGACATGTATTTAACATATGAAATAAAAACAAGAAGTATTGTTATGCAAATTACTAAAATTCTTTTAAAAAAATATACTTACTGTGTTGTTGCATAATACTAACTCTTTCTTCTTCTATTGCGATGCTTGAGCGTTTAATGACCTTTTTTTTCTTTTTCTTTCTACATCCTGTAGAGGGAAATTGAAAATTTTCATAGTCCTCAATTGTTTCATTCAAGTCTTCAGAAATGGCATTGTCTCTTTGATGAATTGAACGACGTTTACACATTTTGCTTGGACTGAACCATGGTGATATTCGTCTCATAGATATGTTATCTGAACCAGGGATTGATGTAAATGTGGAAGAGGAAGGAAGAGATGTATGAATATCTTTTCGCAATCTCCCAATACATTGACAAAACTTTTCTTTTTCATCTTCACTGGTTGGTAAATTTTGGAGTAGATGATTTAAATAATCAATAGAATTTTGAAAGTTATCATTCAAAGCACCAGATGATTTCCAGCCATCTGTAATACAAATAAAAATGATTAAATCTAAAAATATCTTAATATTTTATTATAAAATGGTGACATTGAGATTTACCTGTTATTTGGTCTTCACCAATGGCAATCCTAAGCACCTCTTGATCTTCTATTTGATTGCAACCATCTATAATTCGATTAAGATTTAATTAATTTTGTGAACCATAAAAAAACTAATATTTAATTGTAAATACCATATCAATATTACCAATGGTATTGTTTCCATGACTGAATCTCCCTCTGACATTCTCATCATCATCAAGCAATGGAGTAGTGCCATCTATAATTCAATGAGATTAATTTAGTTATTTTTGAAAAATAATAATAATCATTTAACATATAAATATTAAAATTAAATCTCAAATGACCCTTACCAACAACTTGATCTTGCTCATTTATTTTGTTTCGCTTTAGAAGATCTAAAATCTTTAACACATGTTTGCATGTGTTTCCCTTCTTTGCCCACTAACAGTCACACACATGCAAATCTGGTCCATATTTTCTAACAAGGTACCATTTTGTTGGAGTTGTTTGGCTTCTTATTTGGTATGTGTTAGGGACGAGATCATATGGGCAACAATCTGTATCTGGTATTTTTTTTTACCTCTCTAATGCAGTTGTGTAATATCGTTCTTTTTTGAAGTTAGTCAGAAACCCAGATAATTGCAAATATCTTTTATTTTTGTAGAATGGCTCTACCCTATGAAGAAGTGTATGGATAAGCCAATCCATTCTCCTCGTGCACCTCTTAGCACGATCACTTAAATAGTGACTCTTGATGTGGCAGTGGTATGACTCTATGGAAGCATTGGTTTCTTGATTTGCATGAGGGAAACCTCTATAATTTTTTGCCCACATTGCTATACAAACCCACAAAATGATGTCTTAGTATAAATAAAAAACAAGTTAAACAATATAAATGCATACAAAATCATAATGAATAATTCAATGAGCTTACCAATACGAGTTTCATCATGACACCAAGTTTGTTGAAAGTAATCAATAAATTTCTTCTCCTCTTTGAATTCCTCCATGAAATTTGTTATTAGATGAGTAGTGATGTCTTCATCATCACTCATTGCATACATTATCTCACCCAATCTATTGAACATATTACTCCCAACATCCTTATTACTAACATACCTGGATTATAAAACATAATGTCAAGCTATGAAATTCGAACATGAAATGTTCAAGTATTCCAAGTATTTTAATAAAAGAATGACTTACCTGTATATATTCTTCAACCATGCCCTACGTACATGCCAAATACATAAAAGTACCCGGCAATGAAAGGATAATCTACAAGTTACGAGGATAAGTGTAATGTTCAGCTTTTTATAAACTAAATATTAAGCAATTACAACGAGTTAACTTCAGTTTAAATAAAAGATTAAGGCCAATAAAAACCTGATTGCTTCAATCTCGGCACTAGCATCATCTGTCATAAATGCATTGACATTCCAATCTTCTTTACATTGTTTCCCTCTTTTATAAACTTTTATCAACCATTCATTTATATCCTCAACTTTATTTCTTGAGGATATGGCCCATGCAACAGGTATACCAGCCTCTTGTTCATCAAATACAAGCAAAGTATATAACTGATACTACACATGAATAAACCATAAATTATTATATTTTTAGTAGAAGAAATTAATAATTTCATTAAAATCCATAAATACAATTAAAATTGTTTTACTTACACCATATTTATTTGTTGAGAATGTGGAATCCATAGCAATAATTGCATTATGTGAATGTTTCACCATCATTTCTTGCATCCATGGAGTTTGGATGCCTACCATAAATGGAATATTTTCCACATTGTTTGGTCTTTTATAATAAAAAAAGTTGTCTTTCTCCTCTATATGCCACATGCTTACACTTTTTGCATCATCTTCATGCTTTTGGGATCGAAGTGAGCGCACTCTATTCCATGCATTCAAGACATCTTTCCTTAACAAATATGTGTCCCTCTTATTCATCAATTGTGTCAAACTAGGGTCTAAATAGTGTTGTTCACATATTGTGTCAATTCCCACCCCCATTAGCAATAAGGATTCAATATATGATTTGCATTCATTTGACAACCTTGGTGCAACACTACTCCTTGGATCACTAGAAGGGTCATCTTTTCCATGACAAAATTCACCTTTAGCATCACAATGACTGAAATCATTATATGTAATAACCGCAACATCTGGTCTACCATACATAACCTTAACAAGAAAGTGGGTTTGACAACCCCTTTTTTGGATAAACCTTCGTTTCCTTTTCTTGTCTTTAGAGTTATTTTCAAAGTTGTTCTCAAAATTGTTTTCAGAGTTGTTTTCAGAGTTATTTCTTTTGTCCTCAGGGCCAAAAGCACACCAATAACTGTTTTCACATGTACAAAATATATATATTAATTAATATAACAAATAGAAAATATAAGTTTTGACATGCTTCATTATTATATTAAATATAAGCAAACCTTGAGTACATCTTCATTGCCTGGTCGTTAGGTTGTATCAAGTCGGTATTTCTATTCAATTTACGTACAAATGTCATCTTTGTACTATCCAATAAACCTTCTCCTTTGACAAACTGAGGGAGTCTTTCAAGAGGGATTGTAGCACATATGTCTATCTAACTATTGCCACCTCCAATAGGTGTCCATTCAAGGTCAACACTTGAGAAATGATTTCCCTGGTTGGGAATGTCTTGCACACGTAGAGAAAGAAGTGATTCCCATTTATTTGGCCTACCCATTCTGAATAATATTAACATGGTTAGTGGACCTCTATCTTGTTCAAATATGTATTTAAAAAATTAAATCTTCTACCATAAATTCAAGAATATAAACAAACATGGGAATTATTATCATCCTAAAATTCAATTGAACCCCAACGAATTTACAAATAAGATCATTTCTCTAAAATGACTTTTACCACAAATTCAATTTACAAATAAGATTATATGGGACAATGTTATGATTTGGGATGATTTAAACTACATGATTTGTTCCCACAACATAATCTTTACATTAACATGGTGTCTTAATAATAGACCTACTTGTACCCTTAACAATGACATCAATGATCCAAACCAAACATACAATTATTTTATACGATGACTTCAATTCCAGTGACACAACACATTATTACTTGGATAAATTTGTGAAATTTCTTTATACACTAACACTCATAAGCCTAGGATTGTAAAGGAAGCTATTGGTATTAATGATAGATTCTTGGAAAGAGGCTATGGATGAAGAATTGACAACATTAATAAAAAAGTTAACAGATGGGAGATTTATTATATTTTCCAAATGGACATAAAATTGTTGGATATGAACATATGTTCAAGAATAGTAAAAGATAGTAAAAGAAATGAGGCTATTGGTAAAGGAAGCTGGTGATATTGATAGTAAAATATCCATTAGTGATAGGAAAAGGTGTCTCAACTTTACATTCCTAATGCTCATTTTAATATATTTTCTATGCACTTGCTATTTCATATTCTAGTGAATTTTATTCTTGTGGGAGAGTTCATGTCCAATGCGGAGGATCCTAATTTTAAGTGTTTTTTTGGCCTCACCAATGGGATAGATAAGGATTTTATAATAAAGCATGCTCTCATTTTTAAATAATTAATAAAAAAGCCTTGAACATCATCTTATTTTAATGTGAAACTCATAATAGTAATCAAAACTTGAAATCTTAACATATAATCATGAACTAGTTAGTATTTTTCTTTCTTGCATTGCATAATTTTAGAAACATTTGTCATGGATTCAATGTCATAATGAGAATGTTCGATATAATAATAGAATGAGGCAATAAATAATCATGTGAATGCTTGGTCATTCAAGGTTGTTGGAAACAATCTAGCAAATAACTTGTCCTTATGAAAATAAGTAGCATGAAGTTTACAAGGATTATAATTCTATTAATGGATTAGATCTATCATTATACTTATAAACATGGTTCTAGAAATCTACTTGGTGAGGGAAAGGGATTTATACCATATTTTGAAGGATTATGTAATATTCCATTACTATAATCTCTTTTTAAATATTTTCTCATAATGATAAATATACCATCTAGATTTTCGAACATACTCATGGTGGAGTACAAATAATGTGAAATATCATGCTCAACATGTCCAATAGCTTGATGTGTAGATAAATCACTAGTACTAGTAGGGGAGGATTTAAGAGATAAATCACTAAATAGTTGCACACAAGCTAAATAAATAATCTAAGATATCTTTACATAGTTCTCTTATTCAATGAATGTATACTCCATGTGTTTTCTCAATATGATATGTAAGACAAGGTACTCAACAATTACAAAAATATATATCATATAAAGGCATAAAAGGATTTGAAGGAGAAACCGTTGTTATAAAAAAGGCATATAACATCATGATATGCATGGACATTTCTATGAGACTCCCAAGGAAAGGACACCAAAATGTGAAGAACTATAACTATGTGTAACATTTTTATAAGAGCCGTGAGAATTATCATTAAAAAATAATGAATTGTCACCATGATAGTCACTTAATATATCATCAATATAGCATGAGCAACATGAATGACAAGAAAGAATACCAATCTTGTATGAAGCTAAAACATGTGTATTAGAAAAAGAGACACATGTAGGAAAACCAATAGAGATAAAAGGAAACTTTTTTTGAGATGTACAAAATATATGCTTACTAGACAATATCACCACATGAAGGAATATCCCTAGATATTATGGGAGATGAGATGCACATAATATATGCTTACTAGGAAACATCACCATATGAAGGAATATACCTATATGTATTATGGGAGATGAGGACTAAAGTATCGCCATCTTTTATCTCATGAGATGAAGAATCATGACGAGTCATGGAGATAAATAAAGTAAAATCCTCTAATATAGATGGGAAGGCATGCATAAGTCTAATAAGGATGGAAAATTTCTCAAATACTCTACAATATTATGCATGAAACATGTAGGATCATTTATGTAATAAAATAAGGCAAAATAATTAAGGATAAAAGGACGAGAATCAAGAAAGAATGAAAATAGCTCATAATCCATGATGTATGCATGAGGGAAACCCCAAAATAAAATTTCGTAAGGATCCATTGTAAATGATATAATAATGAAACTCAATCAATCAAAAGATGGGATGGTGGTGATGGGATATAAATGACATAGTAATAAAAATATCAAATCTAAAAATTATAGATATAAGAAAAGTCAAAACCTTAAGGTAAAATTTTAGAAGGTTTTGAGTGTTGGGTTCATTTAAATTTAAGGAAATACAATTCACCTTTGTATGAAAATTAGGTTGAAAGAACATAAAAGAAATAAAATTGAATTAATCTAATTTCAAGTTACAATAGGTCATATCATAGAAATTAAAAGAAATAAAGATACAAGTTGATTTTAGAATTCAAAAGTTAGCTATCTACTACTTTGACCATAACTTTTGAACTAACTCAAAATCACTTATTCTCAATCATGTAAGAAATAAAATAAAAATATATATTAGATCATTCTTAAACTTAATTAGATCGAATTCACAAATTATAAAAATAATCTAGATTGTATTAAAAATTCATTAATTTGAACCTTATACACAAATCTAAATTTGTAGTTATGAATATTCTATGCATATAACTCCACAGAAAAATTATATGCCTATAAGTACAATATACCAAAACATATTTTACTGTCCTATTTTATCATCTTAAAATAAGTAAGCTTTCCTTAAATTATTTGAACCTCAACTACTATATTATAAGCTCTATATGGTGGCACTTCCCTAGGGCTAAAAATGGGATTTTAAAATGATACAATTATCTCTTAGGAAAAATATGGATAGGCCAATATGATAAAGAAATAAAAAGAATGCACATTTAGTAAATAATTACCCAAACTAATGTGAGGAGCGGAAATTTAAAACAAAAAAATTATAAATATTAATATAGATATTTTCAATACATTTATCTAAATTATGTGGAGAAATTTCAATTTGAAATTATTTATATTTATTTAAAAATTATTTTATTTATTATATATAAAAGCATAAATTTTATGTGTTGTTAATTTTGAAAATATTATGTTTATTATTAAATATAAATATTTTAATATGTAAATTAATTAAATTTAAAGTGAAAAATAATTTTTTTTTACTAATACATTCAGACTATTATAATCCACACCTTGCTACCATTATAAAAGGCCTCTTGACATTTATTATGACTAATTTTTAAAAAAAATTATGAAATATTTTTTTTAAAATGCCACTATTAACAATTTATATATTATGAATAAAACTTACTATATTAATAGAATTTTTTTCATTTACATTATAATATTCATAATATTTAATATTTTAAATATAAGTGTAAATTAATTAATAATAAATTATTCTAAAACAATTAGATTAAATTTTACTTATTACACTTTTTTTCGAATTTAAAATGTCAAATAATCTTTAGAGTATAATTTGTCCATGTATGAAAGTGTAGATGATAATAAGTAATTAAAATAATTAAAAAAATTAATTATTATTGTCATTTATTTATTCTAAGAAGTTTAATAAAAAATTAAAAAAAAATATAACAATCCACTTAAAAACTATTACATCATAATAATTATGGAAAAAAATCCAATCAATATAATATTCTTAATTTACATTACAATATTTTTAATTTTCCTCATAGATTGCTGCCAATTGTCCTCTGAGTAGGACTAGGGTCCAGCCAAAACAGGGGATTGCTGCTGTGGAGAACAGTAAGGATGGTGGGTCTCATTCGGAAGATGGGGGAACAAGTTTAACTATGCTTCTATTGTCACTAATTGAGGAATTT
>VDFB02259375.1:0-77583 GCA_007258455.2 Sequoia sempervirens
GTATCTAATGATAGTGGTTGCTATTAATAAAACTGGGATTAGGCCTACTATCATTGATAATGTATTAGGTCTTAATGTTTGTAACATTGATCTTCTAGATAAACTTGGTGTAGATAAGAATCTCATAAAACCTAATAATCTTTGTATTTGTGGCTTTGATAATGTTAGTAGGCAACCATAAGGGACAACCACAATATTCATTAAGGTAGGACCCATGATTTTTCTTACCCCTATCCATATCATGCCAAGACCTATTTCATATAATTTTCTCCTAGGTAGACCATTGATTCATTCCATGAAAGGAGTCTCATCTACTCTTCACCATGAGATGAAATATGAATTAATAATAAGATATATATGGTTAAAGCAGATACAAAAAGTTAAAATTCACAAATTGAAGTTGAACATAACACTGCCAACTCTCTTAATACTTTGATTCCATCTTCAAAAGTGGAACCATTACCTTCCAATGATAATGATACTATGGATACTTTCTTGGGTGATGATTGGGGATCGTTAGATTTTACACCTCGTTTCATTGGAAAGTCTAAAATATCACCCTCAAAGCCTGAAGAGTCAAATGTGGTAACATCTAGTACAACTAATGATCAAAATAATGCTTCATCTTCAAGTATAGGTTTTGGTGACGATTGGGGTTCATTAGATTTTACACCATCCTTTGTGGGAGAGTACAAAGTCTCACAATCTCAACATAAAGAGTCTTGTGTTTCACTCACTCAATCTTGTTCTACTTCAACAAATCCAAAAACACCATCCCATGATGGTGATGGGGGCTCTTTAGCTTTCATCCCTTGTGTGTTGGCAATGCCTAATTTTAAAACAATAAAAATACTTTACATTCTTGTGAAAGAATCAATTCTTCTCATAAGAATTTAGATAAGGCTTCTCCATCTAAGTTGGAAAACTGTTATGGCCTTGGGTAGAAAATGATCTCTAAAAGTGGATATAATGAAAACCTAAAACAAGGAGATAAGGATCATGTGAAGTCTACATTGTACCTTTCTAAAAGGGGTTTAGGTTTCCAACCTTCTCCTTCATCTACATATCGTACTATATCATCTATTGTATTTAAAACATCACGTGGTAAGCAAGCAAGCTTTTCTTCACAAGAGAAAAATTTGTCTCCTCCACCTTTATCAAAGTAAGAGCATATTTTATCAGGCTTCTCAAATCCCACTTGATTACTCTTCCCCCTTCAACATGAAATAAATTTTATAACAACAATTATTTTTGTGCATATTATTGAGTGCTTGGTAATTCCACAAATGAATGTCAGGCCTTGAGTAGTAAAATACAACAACTTAGTGATTTTGGTGCTCTTCCATGTATTGATACACCTAATCCTTCTAAATAATAATGATATCTTATATAGTGTTTCTCCTCACTATGTGGCATTTATAGCTTCATGTGTTTTATCATTGTCATTCATGGTGGTACAAGCTTAAGTGTGATCATATTTAATTCTATGGTACCAACATGATAGTCCCTTGTATGGGTTGTCTTTACCTTTACGCTTGGGAAGAAAGGATAACTAATTTTGGAGGTGTGTATTCTTTTCATGGATCCCCTCTTCATCTATTGTTTCCTTAAAATACTGACATATCAAGTATGTTGGCATTTTAAGGCAGGGTATATCACCCTAGCTATTTCATTGACGTCTAGTGAGATTTGACTTATTGACATACCCGTTTGGTGGTAGTGTTAGTTTTAATGCCCCCAGAGGCATGGTTATCAATTTGTCCCCTATGGCGTTAAGCATTTATTCATCCCCTATGACATTGAGTATTGATTCGTCCCCCATGATGTTAAAATATTTTACTCTCCCTAAGGTGTGATTAGAAAAATAGTTCATGTATTTGGAATAACAAAGCTTGTTGATTCATGCACTTGAACATTTTTTACATGGCTATCTAACATAACATAACTTTCTTGCTAGTGGAGCCATGTGTTTCATGAGAAATCTAACAAAATGTAACTTGCTAATCCTTATGAGAGCACCATTTTTTCCAACACATTCAATGGATGATGTTTGGTAATTGAGACAAATTTATAACTAAGGTATCTTTTACCTTGTTGACTTGAATCCTTTTTAGTACTAAACCTTGTGTTTGTGTTTTAGTGTGTTTGTACTGTTTGTCTTATGTTTTCCATTTTTCTATTTTTCCTTTGGTGTTTTTACCTTGAGTCCTTTGCTTCATGTATTCTATGTTTCTTCTTCATGTATTCCTTTTATACAGTGTCTTTTCTTTGTGCATGTTTTTTGTGTATTCTTTAAAAATGTACTTCATTGATTGTTATTTGAATGTCTTATGTGTGAGTAAACATTTTCTTGTATGTGTATGTTTGTCTTAACATTTTGGATTAATGAGATCCTAATTTGGGGGTTTGTGCACCCGTCAACTTGGCATTATCTTTTCTTTTTAGTGTCTTTTATTTTCTTTAGTGTGAGTTCATACTCTCACTAAAGTGGGGACTAAATATAGCATCAGAAATTGTTACTCTTGACAATTTCACACTAAGTTTTGCTCCCCTCTATGTGCTTGGACCTAATTATGCATTTAATTTCCCATTTTATGAATATCCTTGGAAAATCAAACAAGGGAAATCAAAGTAAGCATTTAATACTTTCCCCTAAAACTTTGAGCCTCAAAAAGAATGGGTATGGTCTAGGGTTCCCCATGTCCTAGGCCACTCCTTTTTGGCTTTGATTTGAATATGTCAGTGTCATAATTTTATTATTTAAATTTCCAATTTCATTTGTCAACCACCAAGATTTGATTTTGGAAAATTAGAATAATTGCATATACATACTAGTCTTTTTCATCAGTTGAAATCCAAATGAGAGCTAGAAAATCTATTGAACAAATTGAAGATCCTAAAATCAGTCAAGGCAATTCAAGGGAAGAATTAGCAACATTATTACATCCCTTCCATCAATCAAGTTCAAGCTTGCAACACATTAAGAAGAATGAGGCCATTTATGTGCAAGGAGATATTATAATCAAATCATGCCAAATCATGAAGATGTATTTAGTTATCCTCTAAATGCTAGCTAAAGCAATCTGTTATGTTTTACGAGCTAACCTTTTGCAAGTCTATCAAGCAATCAAGGCATTCATCAATCAACTTGTACTGTGGAATCTCTTCTTGAAGGGTTTCACATCAAGGTAACATTGTCATTTATCATTTCAGTTAATTATTGTTATTTTGGCCTCTGCCTGACCTAGGTTATGCCCTCTTGATCATCACCAATCATTGTACATAGAGGTAGAAATACCAAAATTGGATTTGACTTAGGCAAGCCCTTATACAACACAACCTTTCCCCCTATTTTCATGTGTGTGGTTCAAATTCGAAGGTTTCAATAGGTGACAGTCTCAAAAAATACAATGTAGACCTTAATCCACAATTTAGAACTTTCATATTCAAAAAAAGAGGAGCCCAATTTGGGGTGCACCATGCCCTAGACTAGTCATTTTAGCTTCAAATTTGCAGTACAAGTTCCTCACTATTGTCATTTCTCATATCCAGGTCAGTTCTACTATTTTTTGTTTTTGTTTGTGCAATAAAGTATATTTTCAAATCTAGGGTTATATGTCAATTTGGCATGTTAAATCACACATCAAATTTATCATCCTTGCAACTCAATACAACATAAACCCTAGGAGGTCGGCTCTCCCTTGTGGAAGCAAGTCAATCATAAAACCCTAGTTGGTTTATGTTTGAATGTGGATTCAAGGTGAAAAGGAGATAATCCTATTTTATCTAATTAAATCTAGGATCACTTATCCTACCTCACAAAGGGTTAGTGAGATCCCCATTTATATCAATTTGGGAGGAAGAATATTGAAACAATATAATGATCCATTTATAAAAGTTTTAAGGGAATCCAAATACTTCAAGAACATGGAAAACAAAAGGCCATTTGATTCTTTCATATGACTTTCAAAATTTAACAACAATACTTACTTCATATCCAAAGTATTTGGCCCAATTCATACCCTCCCAACTAGTGATCAAATTTTCTAAGATGTATCTTCCTTTGATGAATCTTGTTTGAGTTACTGAAGTAAATTT
Organism: Sequoia sempervirens; assembly: GCA_007258455.2. NCBI lineage: Eukaryota > Viridiplantae > Streptophyta > Pinopsida > Cupressales > Cupressaceae > Sequoia > Sequoia sempervirens. The sequence continues at coordinate 4,099 of VDFB02259375.1, forward strand.
TTGTAAGATTTTAATCATCCTTAGCACCAAGGTCTTCACCAAAATCTTATATAATATATTTAGCATGGTAATCGACCTTCAATTTTGTACTCGAGTCTTATTTCTATCTTTAGGGATTAACCTAGTAATTCCCCTATTAATACTATTCCCCAAATCAATTTTCTAAAAGGCATCAAAGTATAAGTCCATCGGCTCATCAACAATCCACTCCTCATTTGCTTATAAATTCAATTGACAATCCATCGACACCGAGAGATGTTACCATCACTGAATGATTTAATAGTCTTCCTTATTTCATCCTTAGTGATGACTCTCTTCAGCTCCCCAACATCCCCATCATTAATTTTCTCAAGACTACCTTTTTACAAAGTTTTCTAGCTTCATTACCTTTCTCATTATCTTCAGAGGAAAAAAATATCGATATAAAGATAAGAAAGCATATTTCATTGAATTAATATCAATCACCAATACTCCATTATATTCAATATGGCCTATATTCTCACAAGAATTTTTATCCTTGAGAAGATTAAAGAAAAATTTAGAGCCCCGATCCCCTTCTTTAGTTCAATTGGCTCTAGCCCCTATTTTGGTACCCTAAGCTTTATAATTTTATAACCTTCTTAGAATTTTTTTTTATCATCTTTAAGCTATTGTAATTTTTTCTTTAGAAAAAACTCTTTTTTACAAAATATTTTCCAATCTTCTTCTATCTATATCTTTTTTCTTACGAATTATTTTATATATTTTCCCTAGATAGATGTAAGCATATCCTATCTCTTGGTAGAAGATACATTGTAGTGGTAGCTTTTAATAATGTTAGTGGTTTTTTAATCCCCTCATTATAGTCTTGATCATTATGAATAGATATGTCAAGTTTAAATAGCCAAGACTTTTTAGCTGCAATTCTTGAGCACCCAAAACCAAAGACAATTGTGGCTTTAATTGGTGAATAATCTAACATTTTTCCAAGGGTAACTTGGATTAGGTTTTTATTATCTTCATGCTCAAATTTAAATAAATATTTATTAACATAAAATATTTCTAACCTAGAATAAACCCATGTTCCTCGATTCTAGTTGTTGAACCAAGTAAACCTAATTTTTTTATTTTTATCTTTGTCTTTTCCCAAGTGATCTATGAGATTGTGAAGTCTTTTCATTATATCCCAAAAATACAGTTCATTACCCTTCCATACTTTCTCTTTACCCCCACTTTTATCCTCCTTATACTCAATCATGTTAAAATCCCCAACCCATATCCAAGGAAATTTAGGTAGAGAGTGCACCATCCATGACCATAATGGACACCTTTCCCTATAGTCATTAAGGTCATACAAAGAGACAATTCCAAATTTACTCTCATTCTTATTCAAAATAATCCAAGTCACCTTATTATAAGGAGAAAAATTCGTTTCCACTATAAATTGAGTTCAATTATTGCTAATAAGAATGGTTGTACCACATTTACCTTTTTCATGGCAGGTGAAGAAGGCCTATGAGTTCCTCCAAAAAAATAACACCCATTCCAATTGATTCCCAATAGCCTTCACTTCTTGCAGATAAAGGAAATCCAAATTAGGCTTATTGTTATAGAAGGATCTAAGAATATTTTTTTTGGCTGGGGGTTATAATCCTTAAACATTCCAACTTTCTCCCTTAATTATCATTAAAAATTTGTGAGGGGGTCCCAAGTTTTTTATTTTTATATAACATGTCAAAGAATTTGGGAATTTTTTCTTGTTTCCTTTTTTGTAGGATTTTTACCACTGGAAACTTTTCTCTTTTATCCTCTTTTTATTTTCTTCCTTCGAGGAAACTTACAACTCTTTCTCAAGCTCCATCTCCTTACTAAAAAATAAAGGATTTTCTCTAGCTAGCACCATATCATTGTTATCATTATCCTCTACAAGGTCCATCTTGTTGAGATTCCCAAATGGTCTGGCATTCAATATTATTTGGGGGGATTTAGTAGATTTAGCTTTTTGTGTTTTAGCTCTAGCATCGATTCTTTCCAATGCTAAATGTTGAGCATTCTTCCTCACAAACTCAACATCTCTAGAAACTTCTTTTACATTGAATTCCTTATGAATTCCCCCCCCCCATCCCCCCTCCCACTCTTAGATTTTATAACAACAAAATGTCCACCAAATAGTGGGTCCTCTTGAGTTGGGGTCATTTCAATTGCCCACATATTGATAGACCCATGTCTGGGGAGGCCTTGTTAGTTATATCCTTCTCCCTTTCCTTATTTCCTTATTTAATAAGAATATCATTTTTCTCCAAATTGTTTCCCTCAAAATGATTGGTATTTGTTTTGAACATTAACCATTTCTAGATTTTTTTCATCAACTTCAAATACTTTGGGTGCTTTGCTAATCTAGGGCAATCTTTTCCAACACGACCATTCATTTTACATAAAATGTAGGCATTTAAACCACCCAAAAGGGCTAATTCACATTTTATAGAGTGTTCACCAATTTGAATAGTGAGAATCTCAAGAAAAATAACATTACAGGTCAAAGAATTACACACCCTTGCATTTAAATGAGGCAAAGTAACTCTAGATTCTTCAACTTGTGGGATATTTCGTAATGGGCTTGGCATGTGGGATAAATTTCCAAAGTTTTGGAGGGACATTTTTAATTTTGACCCACCTAGGGATATAGTTGGCTACCACCTCCTTAGGCTTTGACTCCATAGACCATGAAATAGTTATAAAAATAGACTAAACCACATTCTAAAATTACTTTTAAAATACCCTTTCTTGCTTTGCATGAGACTTTAAAAAGATTACAAACACCCCTTCTAAATCAGTACAAAAATTGGCATAAATACCTAATTTCATCCTCAAAACACTGCCTAACCAATCATCAAAAATCTGTTTGGAAGGAAAACAATTATTATCCAAACACACAAAGAACATAGACATTTTTTAATAAATTTTCCTCATTATTGACAACCTACAACATTTCTATGATTAGGGATATGGAGAGGATTCTAGGGTTCAAGAGGCCCTTATTGTCTACTCCTCTTCTAAAGCCTCCAATTTCAAAGTTTCCTACTGCTTACATTCCTCCATCCTCGGGCCCTATATTTCCTCCATTAGCTAAGCTTACAATTGAAAATTGTGCACCCTTAGGAATGTCACCCTCAAAACAACCCACAATTTCTTTATATGATGGCTTTGAAGTCTCTTGGCAAGCCTAACCATCCATAGAACTATCAATTTTATTTTCAAAATGTTGCATGGAGGTAGATTTATTACCCTCATCCATGAAATCACCTCTACCTTGGCCCTCCTACGAAGACATAAATGTTGAGTCAAGGGAAATAAAGGATCATCTGGTTTCTAATATAAAAATCTAGAAAGGATTGCCACCAAACCCACTCCCCCTGATAGAACCTCAGGCTTGGGCATTGAGGTTTCATATCAGAGAGTTAGGGATAGCCCTCAAGGGGTCACAAACACGAATTCAAAAATTCAAATTAAATCATAGCTAAGCCGAAACAACCAAATACAAAAAAAGACCTACAAAATCCTAAAGACTTAAGGAAATCCCAACACACCCCACCCCAAAAACACAATGGAAAATCTAGAAGAAAAGGAATGAAGGAGAACAAATCAAACCAAGTTCAACAAAGAGCACCAATCTGGCATAGGTGTGACTAATACCCCTTCTAGTATTTTGTCATGCCTTCTCCTATATATAAGGATATTCTCTCTTCTTAAGGTTATGGAAGAATTGGAGTTTCTACACAAAATGATAAAGGCATATGAAAGTGAGGAGAAGTGATATCCCTAAGTTTGGTCTATTTTTAATAGACCATTTTGTAAATATATGATAATGAAGTGATGTTTTATGGGACTTTTTATCTAAAAAGATTTTCTTCATGTTTATGTTGTGTAATGTGTTTAATTTAATTATCTTGTAATTCTATCTATTTGTTTTATATTTACTTGTAATGATTAGTAGTTGAAAATCCTAACTTCCAACAAAATCCTTTGCCATAGAGACAAGATTTTAAAAATAGCCATATGGAATCTCTTCACTTTGTGGAAAGTATCTATTGTTTTTAAAATAATTTCTATTTTCCAAAGAAACTTGTTGTCTTTGAGCTAGATTTACAAGAATAATCATTGCATTAGCCTCATATATGGAATTACTAAGATGGCAACCTAACTACAACTTGTTTAAAGAAGAGGTGAGAGGGACCTAGAGATTCATGTGGGTTAGCCATGTACCTATAGCCTAGAGAATGATAAAAAAGAAAAAAATTAAAACCCAACTAGCAAAATAAAATACTATCACACTCAAGTCCAAAACCTACCATGCATGGCCTAACCTTCAACATACACAATCATTGTTCGAATCATTATTCCTATGAATTTAGAATTTATGTCCGAGAAAAACACAAATATAAAATTGTGGACTATTTTCAATTCTCAATATCTGCTTACTTATGTGCATACATTTTTGTCATAACATTTAGAACTAATGACAAAGAATGAAAAAGGGCTTCTAGGTTCATATCTCTCGCTTTATGTATAGTGCAACCATATTGTTGCTAAATCCACACTACCTTTAGAAGTTGTTCTTATCTTGCTGACACATTTTTTCAGTCGTTAAAAGTTCTATTTCTTATTTACTATTTTTTAAAATTTCCCTCCCTAAAAGTCAATATGATAAATTTATTTATTTATTTTTTAGCAAGTATCCCTACTTCCTTTAAAAATGCATATATAGATGCATGCCTTGATTAGAAAAACCAGTCCCTTTATAAAATGCTTTATTTAATTAATATAATTATTATTTAACACTTTAGATCAATATTAACACAATTTTTATTTATAAATATTTTATTAATGATACTTGAATCTTGTTAATTCTCTCACTTTTATTAGTTCAAAATCAAAGTTTGTAGTTTTCATGCATCACTTTAAAAAAAAATAAAGCATCGAGAGCATAATGTGCATTTCCCTACCAAGCATAAATGATTTGGCTACTTGTTCCTTTATTTTCTATATAGTGTTCTAGAGATTAAAACTTTATTTTTTGGGCCTTTTCAATGATATTAAAACACATCTTTGATTGTGTGACCATGTTATCACATCATGCACAATTTCCTGCGAAGTGCCTATGGGAAGATCTTTGAAGAAACATGAAGATCTTTGAAACGTTTCTATTATTTAATCACTAACAAACTTGCAATGCACATTGAACAAATTGTTCAATATAATATCTAAAATGAACCATGACAAATATTGGAATAAGAAATCTACATGAGCATTTCATCTATTACAACCATCAATGCTACCGTGGGTGCCTTTGACAAGGTAAAGAATGTCTCTCAAAATTTACCCATCACAAGCACAGGTAATGGCATGAAACCAAATCTCAAAGATATTTTTGGTGGGACGATGAATCCTCTATAATTCTAATGCTTCTTTTTTTGAATAGATCTTGCCTACTATATTTAGCAGAGGCTCTGTTGTCAGCGGCTTTGCCAAGTGAAAGTCCATTCCTGCTTGAATACATCTCCTTGCCTCCCCAGCCATTGCATGAGCAGTCAGGGCAATAACTGGTATATGAAAGCCATAGCGCTTTTCTTCTTCGCGGATCCTATGAGTTGCTTCATACCCATCCATTATGGGCATCTGCAATTGCACCAGACAATCAAACAAATAAAGTCAATTTTCTAAAATATGGAACAGAAAAGGAAAAATACTAGAGGATACAGCAGAGCTGTTAAACAAACTATATTAGACATGGGAAACTTCTAAAAAAGTTGTATTGTTATGAGTGAAAGTAATGCAATTGAATGTAGAAAACTTGATTCAATAGTCCGGTTTATTACATTATTACTGTTATCACCTAAGTATGCACCCCTGCTAAGTTGTAGAAACTTAGCTTATTGGTGAAACATTGGATCTCTTCCAAGTTTGTAGATCACCTATGATGGAAGAGAACCAATGTTTCACCAGTAAGCTAAGTTTCTACAACTTAGCAAGGGTGCATACTTAGGTGATAACATTTTTGGCACGCCTGATGGGACAATTTGAGCTATCATAGTTCAAAATTTTGTCCTATTATTGCTGATATTTGATGTGTATATCAATAATTTTTGTTTTTGGAGGTAAAATATTCACACATTTGGCGACTCCAACTCTATTGTAGTGGTTTTGAAGGACCAAGTGCTGGTATGTGCTCACGTTTTAACAAAAATCAGCCTTCATTATTCTGATTTTTAAGTATTTCAATGAACTTTCAACTTGCTTGAATGCTATATAATGTCTTCATTTTATGGAAATGTCTTTCATCACCCACCATTTCATGAAAAACCTAGCTATATCACTTCTTACCAGCCATACCAAGCAGAATATGCTGCTGGTTTTGTCTCAAATAGCATAGTAACAGCAAGTTATCAGCATGCTTACCACCCACTCACCCCTTCAATCTTCTTGGCAGTCTTCATATATTCAAACTCAACCACAAGAAGGCCATTTTGTCTCCAACCAGCATAGTTCTCCTCATAGCCAACCTCAAAATGTTGGTAACTTGAGCTTCAAGGATATCATGTTGGATTTTCAAAAACAAATGAGTGAAATTGAAGATCAAGAATATGGTTTCCAACAAGAAGAGTTGGCTTATCAAGAAGAGTTGAGATACAAAAGAAACAGTATGAAGAGTCTCTTGAAAGAGAGGTTGCTGCTAAACAAGAGTAAATGAATCTTTTGCTTGCTCAAGTGCAAAGGTTGGAAGACAAATCAATTACTTGCATTCCAAATCAGCCTATGAAGGAAGAGTTTCCCAAGTATGAAATCCCAAGTTTCAAGCAAGGTATGCCTTTCAAAACTTCAAGTCAATCTTCTAAGTTTGAAATTCCAAGCTTTAGGGGCCTACATCTTTTGCAAGAGCCTAATATCCCTCAAGAACATCCTTCTCCAAAATGTATACCTCCTCAAGAAACCCAACAAGACCTTTATAATCAACCTTCTTGTCCTATCACTATTCATCTTTGTAAAGATGGTCCCATTGTTTACCAAGAAAGTTGGTTTAGTGAGCAAGAAAATAAGGTATTAAGAGAAGAACAAGAAAAGTTTCTTGCTGTCCACACTCTTGCACATGAGTTAAAAGATGAAAAATGAGTCTTAAAGGAAGAGTTTGAAGAGCATGGTCTTTTGGGGCAGCAGGTTGGCAAACAAGCAGGAAGTGTTGATTAATTTCTTTGAAGAACTACCATCTTTTGTTGAGGATGAAGAGAACATCCCTATATCAACAAATCAGATGGAACAGCAAGGTGGTAAGGAAGGAAAGAGTGATGTGAATAAAGACTTGATTTTCTTACATGATGAACTTCCTTGTTTTCTTGATGAAGATGAAGAAACTATGCTGTTGGAAATTAGTGTTCACATGGTTATTGATAAATTACGATGTGGTAATATTACTATATGTAAATGAGTTGGTTGAATGAACAACTCATATTAAATAGTATTGTTAGTGGGTTACGTGAGTTGTACTCACCCCACTTAAATAGATTTTATAGTTAAGTGGTTTCCTAGATTATAGGAAAACTACAATCTATATATGTAGACTAAAGTATGGTGTGAAGAACAATGAAGCACGTATCATTTTGTTTATAATTATTTGCAACTTCTGTGTTTCTCTACCCATATTTCTAACATGGTATCAGAGCCGGGTTCGATTAAAGGGATTAAAGAGGATTCTATGCCTATAATTTTGTGATCCTTTATCATTGGGAGTGACTCCAACTATTTTCCATCGGCACTTGTCATTAGTGTTTTGTATATCACATACTCTCATTACTTTGCAGAGTTTGTCTATGGAAAGATTCGCCATTTTAATTGTGTTTTATTGCCACCAGCCTATTGGTGAATAGATTGGTGTTTCCAGCCTTGGCTCATTCAATTGCTTGTTCGTTGTAACTTATACACATCTGCAGGCAAGAACTACTGGCTCCTGATTGTAGTCTTCCGCCACTCTTTTTATGCTTCAAGGTGCTATTATCATTAGCACGTTACATGCTCGGTCTGATTTATTCTTTTGCAAGGGCTTAAATAACAGTGGCAAGACTTGTGGATGATTGTGGCATTCTCCTTTCTGGCATGAGGATTGACTTTGTTAGCAAGTTGTATGTCACTGAAAGTCAGCAAGTGATTTTAAAAGGACCCATCCTTCACTGGCCCTTGACATCCTTGGTTGCAGGCGATATCACTTTGCCAAATACTAGCCTTTCATTTGGATCGGCAATTATCTCTTTGCACGATGGAAAAATTGTGTTGGTCTCTGTTTTATTTCCAACGAACTCTTATATCCACAGACTTCACCTTTGTCGTTTTTGTGTTTCTTGAATCAACCGATCAATGCTTTGTTTGATTGGTCCGGTGATTCTCCCTATTTGAAGTCAGTTCACATTTATCTGGTTTTGTCACCATCTTCCACGCTTTCTTGGCCAGTATAATCTATGCTCTTCATTGAAGGCAGCCTACACTTATCTGAGACCAGCAATCCTCATTTTTTGCAGAAGAATTGACTTCTTATCGGGCTTTCTTGTGTGGCGGTTTCATGGTCTATGATTTCTTCATCATTGCTTTTTCTAGATCATGCTTATCACTTACGAGCTCCCATTTGGTAGGGTTGTGGCTGTAGCCGTTAGCATTGTGATTGTCTATCATAGTGTTTTCCTCACGTAGCAACCTGCTTCATTGAGTAGAGTCATTTAAATTAGTGATTTTGTATTATTTATTTTAAGTTTTTTAAGTTTTCAAGATATCTTATTAGTGTTTATAGAGATATTTTGAGTCAAAGTCAAGTTATATTTCAAAATAGGGTCCATTTTTACAAGTCATTAGTGGTATTCTCATCTGTCAAAATTTTAAAATTGTCAAAAATAATTATTGTAATTGGGCGCATTATCGCTTGTACGCGACGTCCATTTTATTGGGGGGGGAGGGGGGGAATCTGTTCTTTTCTCACAATTTGACACAAAGTCGAATTTGCTAAGTAGCAAATCAATTGGAGGATGGAGGCACAGGAGGTTGGAGGACAATCAGCGTCCTCTCGTCAGTCACCAACGATGAGGCCGCTTATCAGCTTTGGTGACATTTTATTTCCTTTTATGCAGCATGATATGATTTGTTTTTCAATGTTACAGGTTGTGTGAATAAGTGGAAATTTCACATTGTGGGGGGGAATAAAACACAATGTTCCATTCCCATTTTGTGATATGTATGTTGATTTCTATATAACTTCCTTGATGTACAAGCATAGTGGCAAACAAAAGCACCAGTGTAATGCAGTTCATGGATCTTGAAAGGGTTTGTGGGAGGATCCAAAAAACCACACAAGGTGGACAGATGGTGGAGGTTCCTGTTCACGTCAAGGCTTGTGGTAAGCATGTTTAAAACCATGGGAGGAGAGAGCCTTTCTTTGGATCAAGGTCATGAGTCAATTGGACATGCCACAGGGATGGGCATACTGCTAATGAAGGGTGTGAGTTTGTACCATGTTCACACTAAGGGGGGGAATGTTGGAAATTAGTGTCACATGGTTATTGATAAGTTACGATGTGGTAATATTACTATATGTAAATGAGTTGGTTGAATGAACAACTCATATTAAATAGTATTGTTAGTGGGTTACGTGAGTTGTACTCACCCCACTTAAATAGATTTTATAGTTAAGTGGTTCCCTAGATTATAGGAAAACTACAATCTATATATGTAGACTAAAGTATGGTGTGAAGAACAATGAAGCGCGTATCATTTTGTTTGTAATTATTTGCAGCTTCTGTGTTTCTCTGCCCATATTTCTAACATATCAAGCTTCAACATCATCACAAGTTTTGGAGCAGATAGTAGATGAAAATGAGCATGAAAAGTTGTTGGTCTATGTGCAGACAAATGAAAACAACTTTGTTTTACAAAATGTAGAAGAAGTTGATACACATAAGGTTGCTGATCAAATTGAATATGAAGCCAAAATCAGTCCTCTTATACAAAAAAGCAAGGAAGAGGTTGAAGAGGACTTATTTTGGGATGATTTGGAGGTGTTTTGTTCAAACTTAGTTGTTAAATCAGAACCTCTACAAGAGGAAAATCATGAGCAGCAGGGATATGGTGCACAAATCTTCATACCTTCACCAAGTTAACCAAAAGAAATGAAGCAATCAAATCAGCATGATGATAAGACAGCAGACCACAAACACGAAACCAAGAAGGATACCTCTGAGTTTGTCCTTTCCAGAGCATGTCCAATCAGACATTTTGCAAAGATGGAGGCCAAGAAAGCATCAAGAGTCATGCTTACACCTAAGCATGAAATTGTAGCTGAAGAAGAATGCATTCAGCTTACTCCTCCATTTCAAGACAACAGCATGTATTGCCAACATGAAGAGGTAGGTGGATGTGATTTCATTCTCCAAGCGTTTTTGCAGCCATTGGTTAAACATTTGTTCTATCTCTGCCTTCTCTTGGCTGCTCATAAGCATGTGAAAGATGGCAAATTAATGAGAAAAGGAAGCTATTTCACTAAACCAGTCAATCGTTTTGTTTCAATGAGCCTTGCTATAGGTTAGGGTAGGTTAGATTAGGTTGGTTCTTTGAGTCAATAAGTGTTGTTGCACCTAGGTTTTAGGTGTCTTTTCATTCCTCCAAGTGCTGATGCATAGTTGGTCAGTTGGTTTCAGTCATGTTTTGAGTCTTCTTGGGTGGGTTGCATAGTTTGAAGGTGTCTGATTTGAAGTGCTACAGCAGTGTACAAAGTATGATTTTTGTGAGTTTTCAAGTTCTTCATGACTCCTATGCCTAATGGATGGTCTAAGGCAGCTGGTCAGTATGTTTAGCAAGCAAACATTGAAATATGCTAACCAAATTTTTTTGAAAGTTTTACACAATACAACCAGCACTTAATCAACTGAGTTAGCGTTAGCATCAAACTGAAATCTGGAATTGGAATGGAAACTACTCAACGTCAAGAATGTGCACTCAAGATCCCACTGAGGGCGAGGTGCTAACATATGACGGAGTCTAGAAAATTGAAATTATAAACTGATAGGCGGATAACCAGCCATAGAAAACATTTCCACGCTACCACCAAACAGTGGGGGGAAAATTACAATTAAGAACAATTCATCCGCTGCGGCGGGCATCCACAGAGCTGTGGGGATTCACCACTATGAAGTGGGTATAAGAGTGTTACAAACAGATTGTCCACACTGGCGGTAAACCATCCAGGGGTAATTTAATGTTAAAACAGAAAGTAAATTGCAGAAATGAAAGAATGGTTGGATTAGTAATGCTTAATCTCAACCTTACAAATAAAACTCTGCAAATTACTAAGTACAATTGATAAGGAATGAACCTTAGATATAAGTATGAACCTTTACAATGATATAACACTCAAATACTGAAGTATATGCCATAAAACTGGAAATTGCAACAATCTGATATAAAAATCAGAATTCTGGAAATTTAACCAGCAAACTGTGAAATCATGAAATGCTCATAAGTTGATCAATTTACCTCCGAATGATGTGAAATCAATTGCAGATGTTCTCTAGAGGATAGACGCCCAAGACAAAGTCCAGAAACCACGACCAAAGGCTCCCAATTATTTAGCACGGATTCCAATGCTTCACCAAATGGTACGGCCTCCTTAGTAAATCGATTTTACAAGATAAAATCAGCAGCTTGAAATTAAATTCTGATTTTTTGAGGAAGGTGGCGCCTCAAGTCAACAAATGGATTGCCCAAGTACCCAGAACGAAATAAAATTCACTCCAAAAGATATGAACAAAAATCAGCTTCAGCTGTAGCAAAACCAGGAAATTCAAAACTGTAGAATACTCCAAAATTCTTCAATCTTTGATGCTCAATCTGCTAGTCTGATGTGAGAAGCAGCAATGTTCCAACTAGGTGTTGTATTTCAAACACGAAATTGGGAAGGGGCTAGGAGGTAGCATCCTCGAAGCAACAGCAAAATGTCCATAGTCATTTTGACAGCATAACAGTAAGGTAAACAATGGATGAAATGCTGGAGTAAAAGCCTTCAATAAATAAGAGCTCACCAAAACTCTTCAATTGCCTGAGAAGCAGATCAAAAGACAAAGGAGTCCTTTTGAATTCCAAAACCAATCAACTTCTCAAAGTGGCGTCCCAAAAGCCTCATGAGATATTTCACTTTATTCAAAAAGTAACATTTATGAAAGTGGCGTCCAACTCAAGATGAGGAAATATTTGAATAAAGAATAAATAAACTAATGATGAAGGCGTACCCTTCATGGCCCCACTTTAAAAACAACTTAAGTTATCTCCTTAGGCCAAGGTGGGGGTCAACAGTGAATTAGAACAAAAAAGCCATTAATTAAATATTTTTGCCAACTGAAGACCAAACCAAAATATAACAACTGCTCCAACTGCTAAGGATTAAGAATGGACAACTGCAACTGCCACAACTAGCATTTACTAAAAATAGTAAATAATATGAAATGCCACAAAACTCCAAGCCAAGAAACCCTAATTTCACCTCATTCCAGTCTACGGGTTCCGGAATAGAGTGATGAATGGCAATGCTGATCACTGATGAGAAGGGGACATTACAGTCCGCCCTCCTCGAAATTGCTTGTCCTCAAGCAACTGCAAAGATGGATGCAACAAAATCTGTTCACCTTCCCACGTAGCATCTTCAATAGGCAAAATTCCTCCATCTAACCAAATATTCTTTGATTGTCCTTCTTCTCAAAGAACGTTCTCTAGTATCAAGGATTTCTTCTGGAATCAACACTAAATGACCTTCCTCATCCAATGGAGGTAATTCTGATGTAGCCACCACATTGTGTCCAATTGCCTTCTTGAGGCGAGACACATGAAAAACATTATGTATTTTGCTTTCAGCTGGAAGTTCCAACTCATAAGCAACTTCACCAATCCTTTTGGTGATTTTGAAAGGACCATAAAAGCGTGGCTTCAACTTTTCTGCACCACTCTTCTTGAGAGAAGATTGTCTATATGGCTGAAGCCTCAAATAGACCATGTCCCCAACTTCAAAAGACCTTTCAACACGCTGCTGATCAGCGTATAACTTCTGCTGATTTTGAGCATGTTGCAGATTTTCCTTGAGAGCTTTCAAGATGTCTTGGCTTTGTTGTAACATATCCAGTGCTTGTGGAGCTCTACTATCACCAAACACTAAATCAACAAAATTAGTAGCCTCATAACCATAAAGAGCCTTAAAAGGAGACATCTTAATAGACATGTGATAAGAAGAGTTGTAACAATACTCTCCTAAATGAAGCCATTTAATCCAAGCTCGCTGCTGTCCTGAAACATAGTTCCTTAGGTAGCCCTCTAACCACTTGTTAACAATTTCTGACTGCCCATCTGTTTGTGGGTGATAACTAGTGCTTGGAGTAAGCACTGTCCCACTCAATCTGAAGATCTCCTGCCAAAAGACACTTAGGAACTTGCTGTCCCTATCACTGACAATAGTTTTAGGCAACCCATGCAAACGGAACACCTCTCTAAAAAACAACTCAGCCACTTGAGCTGCTGTAAATGAAGTGGTAACAACAAAGAAATGAGCAAATTTCGTTAGTCTATCAACCACAACAAATATACAATCACGTCCTTGCACCTTGGGCAACCCCGTGATAAAGTCCATGGCAATACTTTCCCACTTCTGATTTGGAATGGGCAAAGGCTGAAGTAGACCAGCTGGATAAGAGTGTTCATTTTTATTTCTTTGACAAATAGGACACTCTCTAATGTAGTTCAAGACTTCTTCTTTCAACCCTTTCCAAGTGAATCTTTCACGAATCTGCTTATAAGTCTTGAAAATCCCTTGATGACCAGCAAGGGGAACATCATGAAAAGATTGTAGAATCTTCTTCTTAAGCTTAGATTCTTGCACTAAAAAGATTCTATCTTTATAATAAATTAATCCATCAACCAACTTATACCTTTCATCAACCAATTGACCTTCTAACAAGCTGGTTGCAAACTGATTTTTAACATAATCAGCAGCAATTAATTCCTTCCAATCTGCTGATAACTCACAAATTGACTGCAAATGAGGCCTTCTTGAAAGAGCATCAGCCACTATATTATTTTTTCCTTTGACATATTCAATGTCAAAGTCATATGCTTGGAGTTTACTTACCCACTTTTGCTGCCTTTCATTCAATTCCTTTTGGCGCATGAAATGTTTAAGACTATTGTGGTCAGTCTTAACAACAAATTTACTTCCCACCAAGTATTGATGGAATTTAGACAAAGCATGCATGATGGCAAGCATCTCTTTGTCATAAATAGAGTAAGTTTTTTCTGCCCCTCTCAACTTTCGGCTCTCGAAGACAATAGGGTGTTTGTCTTGCATTAGGACAGCTCCAACACCTTCTCCTGAAGCATCACATTGTAATTCAAAAGGTTTTGAAAAATCCGGAAGTGCCAATACTGGACACGAACTCATGATTTGTTTAAACTTATCAAAAACCTCTTGTGCTTGCTTAGTCCAAAGGAAAGCTCCTTTCTTTGTAAGATCTGTGAGAGGTGCTGCTTGATGAGAATACCCTTTCACAAATCTTCTATAGAATCCACATAACCCCAAAAACCCTCTCAAATGAGAAATATTCTTTGGAGTTGGCCAATCAAGAATGGCCCTTATCTTTTCTGGATCCACTTTCACACCCTTTGAACTGATAATGTGGCCAAGGTATAAAAGTTCTGTCAACCCAAACTCACACTTTGATTCTTTGGCGAACAAACATTCCGCCTCTAAAATGCTAAGCACTTCTTCTAAATGCTTAAGGTGCTCTTCCCATGACTTACTGAATATGAGAATGTCGTCGAAGAAAATGAGCACAAACCTCCTCAACTGCTGTCTAAAAATCTTGTTCATACAAGATTGAAATGTGGCTGGAGCATTTGTCAAACCAAAAGGCATGACAAGAAATTCAAAATGCCCAAAATGGCATCTAAACGCTGTCTTCTCTATATCCTCCTCCCTCATTCTGATTTGGTGATAACCCGAACGAAGATCAATCTTTGAGAAAAACATTGCCCCATGGAGCTCATCAATAAGCTCATCAATCCTAGGGATAGGATATCTATTCTTGATGGTTTTCTGATTTAATGCGCGGTAGTCAACACACATACGCATTGTACCATCTTTCTTTTTGACCAGCACTACTGCAGAAGCAAATGGACTCTTGCTTGGTCTAATAAAACCACTTTCCAACAGCTCCTTGATGGCTTTTTCAATCTCATCTTTCTGCCTCTTTGGATAGCGGTAAGGTGTAGTTATGACCGGTTTTGCCCCTTCTTCTAATTCTATCACATGCTCAGAACCTCTTTCAGGAGGTCTTCCAGGAGGTAAGCTTCCAAAGACCTTGCTCTTCTTTGAAAGTAAGGCTTGAATATCAGGATGATATTGCCTTTTTTCCTCAACCGGATCAGCTGGTAAAACCATACATTCAGCAGCCCATTCAACCTGATCATGGCGGATCAGCCTTTCCATCCTTTTCAAAGACACAATTCGAGGGCCTCCATTTGACATCCCTCTTAAAACAACCTTCCTTCCATTAGACTGAAATTTCAGCTCCATGGTTTGCAAATTCAATGTGATCTCACCAAGAGATCGCAGCCATTGTATGCCCAACACAACATCAGTGTCTCCTATACCCACCACATAAAAATCATCTTTAATTTCATGATTCCCTAATTGCAAAGATAGATTAGGAATCTTCCTTGTGCAAGACATAGTGAAACCATCAGCAACCATTACTTTGAAACCATCAAAATCTTCAGTCTTCAAACCTTTTCTAGCAACTAGTCCTTCATCAATAAAATTGTGAGTTGCTCCCGTATCAATTAGGGCAACTATCCTTTGTGAATTCACCACTCCATGAACCCGAAAAGACTCATTCTTTTGAAAACTTGATAGTTGTGCAAAAGCACTACCATCTCCCACCTCTTCGGACTTGTCTTCTGGAGCTTCTTCACCTTCACTACTTGCTGATTCGTATTGCTGATCAGACGAATCAGATTCTGATCCATAATCAGAATAGCCCTCCATTCGATTAGCTTTGCCTCTTCCATAGCAGCGATGACCCTTAACCCAAGGATCACGGCAAGTGTAACAAACTCCGTCCTTTCTAAGCTGTTCTTTGAGCTCTTCGGACAGCCTTGGTGGAAACTTCTTGGGCAGATTTGAAGAAGGCTTTTTATCTTTCTTATGGCTGAATGGTTTTGAGTGAAATTTAGGCCTTGGGGCTGCCAACTCCATGCTCCTAGCTTTCTTGATAGCTTCATCTAGTGTTGGAGGATCAAATGCTTTGACCCAACCCTTCAAAGGCTCCATTAAACCTTCAGCAAAAAGAACTACAAGTCTTCTTTCAGTAATGTTTGGCACCATTACTGACAACCTCTGAAAATCAGCCACATAGCTCTCTAAAGATCCTTGCTGTCTCAATTGTGCCAATTCTCTAAATCTCAATTCTGGATCTTTGGTGTCAAATCTTTCAATCAGCTTATTGGTAAATTCTCCATATGTGCGAACTAGGTTATGGCCAAGAGTGACCAAACCATGAGTCCACCATTCATGAGCTATGCCATCTAAGTGCAAGGTAGCAAATTTGATAGCATCTTCTTCCGGCATGGGTCTGAGAGAGAGGTAGTTATCTAATTTTTGCACCCACGATCTGGCTGTACACTTATTACTACCATCAAAATGTTCCATAGTGATTTTACCCAATGCTTGGTAGAAGTCATTTCTAGGTGCCATAGGACGTTGTTCAGTCCTTCCTCCATTTCTTCGGCTCCTTTGATTCATGAATTGATCAAAGGTCCAAGTACCTCTCAAGTCAAGAGGTAAAGAAACGTACTCCATGTAAGCTTGACGAGCATCATCAGCAAAATTCGGAGCAGCTTCAACTGGTTGTTGCTCTTCCCTTGGTGTAAAGACGGGAAAAAGGGGTCTAGAAGATGACCCACTAGGAATTGCAGTATGCTGACCTACAATTCTGTCTCTAGTATTCACCTCAGGACTGCCACTATTATTATTTCCATTAACTCCACTGCTTTCTCCAGATGAGTTATTTTGGGGCTGAATGATATTCTGAGTTGCTTGCTGGTCCAACTTGGACAATAATCGGGACATCATGTCTATCATCCCATCAAACTTCTTCTCCACTCTATCCCTCTCTTCATTATCTCTCCTTACAGTGTCTGACATGACTACAACTGTCTGATCAACCACTGAATTCTCTGAACCTTCCACTGTCTTACCAAGATCTCTTAGAACTTCTGAGAAGGTATCTGCTTCTGGAACGGGCGGAAACTGATGCTGATTTCTGGCCTGACTTCTGGTGTATGGCCTAGTGTCTCTGTCACTCATCAGTTAACCACTGCAAATTGCCACAGGATGGCAGGGTCTTCTGCTCTGATACCACTGAAATATGCTAACCAAATTTTTTTGAAAGTTTTACACAATACAACCAGCACTTAATCAACTGAGTTAGCGTTAGCATCAAACTGAAATCTGGAATTGGAATGGAAACTACTCAACGTCAAGAATGTGCACTCAAGATCCCACTGAGGGCGAGGTGCTAACATATGACGGAGTCTAGAAAATTGAAATTATAAACTGATAGGCGGATAACCAGCCATAGAAAACATTTCCACGCTACCACCAAA
Source organism: Sequoia sempervirens (assembly GCA_007258455.2). Classification (NCBI taxonomy): domain Eukaryota; kingdom Viridiplantae; phylum Streptophyta; class Pinopsida; order Cupressales; family Cupressaceae; genus Sequoia; species Sequoia sempervirens. The sequence goes on from VDFB02259375.1 coordinate 21,808, forward strand.
CAGTGGGGGGAAAATTACAATTAAGAACAATTCATCCGCTGCGGCGGGCATCCACAGAGCTGTGGGGATTCACCACTATGAAGTGGGTATAAGAGTGTTACAAACAGATTGTCCACACTGGCGGTAAACCATCCAGGGGTAATTTAATGATAAAACAGAAAGTAAATTGCAGAAATGAAAGAATGGTTGGATTAGTAATGCTTAATCTCAACCTTACAAATAAAACTCTGCAAATTACTAAGTACAATTGATAAGGAATGAACCTTAGATATAAGTATGAACCTTTACAATGATATAACACTCAAATACTGAAGTATATGCCATAAAACTGGAAATTGCAACAATCTGATATAAAAATCAGAATTCTGGAAATTTAACCAGCAAACTGTGAAATCATGAAATGCTCATAAGTTGATCAATTTACCTCCGAATGATGTGAAATCAATTGCAGATGTTCTCTAGAGGATAGACGCCCAAGACAAAGTCCAGAAACCACGACCAAAGGCTCCCAATTATTTAGCACGGATTCCAATGCTTCACCAAATGGTACGGCCTCCTTAGTAAATCGATTTTACAAGATAAAATCAGCAGCTTGAAATTAAATTCTGATTTTTTGAGGAAGGTGGCGCCTCAAGTCAACAAATGGATTGCCCAAGTACCCAGAACGAAATAAAATTCACTCCAAAAGATATGAACAAAAATCAGCTTCAGCTGTAGCAAAACCAGGAAATTCAAAACTGTAGAATACTCCAAAATTCTTCAATCTTTGATGCTCAATCTGCTAGTCTGATGTGAGAAGCAGCAATGTTCCAACTAGGTGTTGTATTTCAAACACGAAATTGGGAAGGGGCTAGGAGGTAGCATCCTCGAAGCAACAGCAAAATGTCCATAGTCATTTTGACAGCATAACAGTAAGGTAAACAATGGATGAAATGCTGGAGTAAAAGCCTTCAATAAATAAGAGCTCACCAAAACTCTTCAATTGCCTGAGAAGTAGATCAAAAGACAAAGGAGTCCTTTTGAATTCCAAAACCAATCAACTTCTCAAAGTGGCGTCCCAAAAGCCTCATGAGATATTTCACTTTATTCAAAAAGTAACATTTATGAAAGTGGCGTCCAACTCAAGATGAGGAAATATTTGAATAAAGAATAAATAAACTAATGATGAAGGCGTACCCTTCATGGCCCCACTTTAAAAACAACTTAAGTTATCTCCTTAGGCCAAGGTGGGGGTCAACAGTGAATTAGAACAAAAAAGCCATTAATTAAATATTTTTGCCAACTGAAGACCAAACCAAAATATAACAACTGCTCCAACTGCTAAGGATTAAGAATGGACAACTGCAACTGCCACAACTAGCATTTACTAAAAATAGTAAATAATATGAAATGCCACAAAACTCCAAGCCAAGAAACCCTAATTTCACCTCATTCCAGTCTACGGGTTCCGGAATAGACTGATGAATGGCAATGCTGATCACTGATGAGAAGGGGACATTACAAACATCTCCAAGAGGTCGCCCAAAATGTTGCAAAATCTTTTATATTAAGGGCTTTTATTATGAGTTTTGTCTTAAGACTTATAATCTGGAAACTCAAAAAAATATTTATGATGAGAGTTAAAGCTTTGGATAAAGGATGAAGTTTCATTAACAAAAGGGAGAGAAAGATTGAAAAAATGAGAAAAGGACAACATAAGGATTTAATGTTGGAGAGGTTTAAGCAAAATAATAAAAGAGATGAATGAAACATTAAGTCTTTGAGCACCAAAAAGAGAAAAGAGAATAGGTTTCAGTTTGTAACCATGTAGCAAGGTGAACCTTTAGGGATTTTGATCTTTGTTGGCATTGAACATTGAAGGAATGGCTATACTGGCACTGAAAGAGTCCAAGTTATATGGATTCTTCATGTATCAGAGATCAAAATGGAGAATGAAACACGTTGCAGGGTTTTTATCTTGCTAGCGTTGAAGAAGTCTTAAGGAAGACACAACTTCTGAGCAACCCTCCACGTGGGACAGTCCATAAAGAAGGTTCACCACATTTCAGGAGCTTAAAGAGGAATTTAGGGCACGTTGCAGTGGAAGATGGAGACAGGTCTAAGAGATTTTAGGAGCCTTTCACACCTTATTCATGCATTTCTAGGTTTTATAATACTCAACCATTATCTAATACAATCTGAAACATGTTTGGCATGCCATTTGGTTTTATTGTAAATCATTTTTTAGAAAAAACAGAGTGCTTTTATCTTTTCTATTGGTTTGTCCTGGGGCAGTGAAATGGCTCATAGCACTAGTTTCTCTTTCAAAGTTCAAAGCATGCTGTTGTTATTAAAAAGAAACATAACAGGGATAAACATAGACTTTTGTGTATCTTGAATGAAGGTTTATCAAGGCACAAAAAACAAGAAGAATGAGAGTGCTGTCTTAAGTTTTATGAAGGTTTGATGACAAGGATGCATAGGCATGATAAGACCATGGAGGCGTCAAGGCAAACATTATTAATGGAATTTATGATGACAATGCTTCAAACTGCAAAAAAGGATATAGATGTGTGTAGAAGGTTGTGTAGATTATGACTGTCAAACATGAATAAGATTGCCCCTTAAGAGTCTCAGTGAAGGTACAAAATCTCAAGGGGGTCTTTCCTGTTGTTTTTTCCCTTTAAAGACAAGGATGAAAGGGGTGTTTCATTGCTGCAAAAGATAATAACATAGATTATAGATGGACTGTCATAAAGACCTCAGGGGCAAGCTTTAATATTATAAACACAAGGTAAATGTCATTATGATAGACACCAAGGCAGATTGTAGCAATGATAACAGTCAGCCATGAATGGAGGCCAAATGACAATCAAAGGCTAACGAAATGAAGACCTTGCAACAGTCCTGTTGTGACCTTTTCACACATCGCCCCATTGCAAATGGGGACCCCTTGTTTTCGCTTTTTGCCTTGGCATCGCAACTGCTTATCACTAGTCTTTTACAATGAGGTCATCATTTTGAGAGTTTCAAGTCAGTCTTTTGAGAGTCACCCGAGTCAACTGGAGAATTCAAACCCAAAACAGTGCCTAAACGTCATGGAAGTGCTCAGAAGGTACGGAAGACAAGGATCGCCTGTGCTTTGAGTCAATTCTGACACTTCCTATTTTTTAGGGGATTTTTGTTTTTTCGCTTTTTTCATTTTTGGCATTTTTGGACCAATTTAGGATCCCTATTTTTTAGGAATTTTGCTTTTTCTATTTTTAGAAAGTCAACCCTGGTCAACAAGTCAACATTTCCATTTTTAGAACCAAAAATCAGCCAAGAAAATAAAAAAAATCATTGAAAAATCAAAGTAGAAATCGAAAAATCAAGCAAAAATCAAGAAAAGCATGGAAAAGCAAGTTAAAAATCTGGAAAAACCAATTGAAAAATCATAAAAATCAGACCTCCAGAATGAGAAAATCCGAGAAAATCAAAAAGAAAAAGCATGCAATTCATGGAGAAATTCCCCTAAGTCTGAGAAATTCGCCCATGGACAAATGGCAAGAAGTTTTCAAAGTCCATCATGGAGGAGATAAGGAATGGCGAAGCATGGAGAAAGTCCGCCCCTGCCAAAAAGAAGAATGGCAAGCATCTTGGCAAGTCCGCCCTTGCCATGGAGATGAAAGATGGCAAGGAGTTGAGAAAGTCTGCCATGCCTTGGATGAGGCAATGGCAAGGACATTTTGAAGTCCGGCCTGCATGGAGAAGCAATGGCAAGATTTTGTCCCAGCCTGGAAGAGGAAGGAAATTCAAAATTTTGTCTAAGTATGGAGGCCTAAGAGGAGAGAAATTGAAAATTTGGCTAAGTCTAGAGGTCTAGGAAGAAGAAAAAATCGAAAATTTGCCTAAGTATGGATGCCTAGAGGGGAAAATTTTATGAAGTTGGCTAAGTGTAGAAAAGAAAATACATATGGAAAAGAAGTTTGGAAGTCTGCTCTCAAGCATGATGAAAATATTCTAAGGCATGAACGTCTAGAGAGGAAATATCAAGACAACTCCAAAGTCCGCCATGCCAAAGGGGAGTATGGAAAGGAAAGTTCAAAGTCTGCCCAACCTAGAGGGGGAGAAAAAACTTAAAAAAAAAAAAAATTGGCTAAGTGTTGGCAAAATATGGTTAAGGATAGAAGATGGCAAAAGCACTTGCAAGTCCGCCTAGCACTTGGTCAAGATGGAGAGGCACCAAGGAAGTCCGCCCTAGCATCAAGGAGACAATGTCAGACACATCACAAAGTCCGCCATGGACTTGTCCAAGACTTGATGAAGTCCACCCAGCCAAGGAAACTCAGAAAATTGGCTAAGTAAAAAAATTAAAAAAGAAATTGGAAAGACACAAGTAAAGTCCGACCTTGCTCAATGGATGGACGACACAAGCAAGAGAAAGTCCGACTTCCCTTGATCTAGGCATGTCCAAAGTAGCTCAAAGTCCGACTTACCTCAAATAAAATGTCTAAGACTGCAGCAAGTCCGCTTGGAAGGAAAAGATGATATGTCCAAGTATTGATGAAGTTCGCCCTTGGAGAGAAAAATGTCAAACACAATGACAAGTCCACCTTGAAAAGAACATGGAAAGACCAACACAAGTCCGACTTTGCTTGGAGAGGGCATGTCCTGACATCCATAAGATCCGCCAAGTACAATGGAAAACATGATGCAAAGTCTGACCTAGACCAAGAAAAGAAATGTCAAAAGTGTTGAGACAGTCCGCCCCAATGTAAGAGAAAAGATGGTAAGCACTAGAGAAAGTTCGACTTCTCCCTAGAAATGTTTGTCTAAAGTGGCTTGAAGTCTAACTTAGGCCAAGAAAGAAAACGTCCAAGCTCATGTAAAGTCCTCCCAAGGAGAGGATGAGAAAATTGGCTGAAACACAAAAAATTGACTAAGTGTTGGTACTTTGAGGAGGGAAATTCAGAAAATTGGCTAAGTGTTGGAAAGAAAACAAGAGGAATAAAGAGGAAGAGTAAAGAGGAAGTGAATAAAATCCTTGTCCAAGGATGGAATTTGTCCTACATAGTACAAGCCAAGTTCAAAATTGAAGACAAATCCACAGGTAAAGTTCATTTGAAACCTTGGCTAAAGGTTGAAGGGTCCACATGAAGGTGTTACAAAATGAAATTGAATGGCCAAAATTTGGTTAAGTATGGGAAATATTTCACAGAGAAAATTCCAATTTCCTCCATTGTGGCGAAAGCACAGAGGCATTCTTCTTCCAATTCAAGGCACTTGAAAGAAGCAATCAGGACAACTTCTTGAAGGATTTCATCTCCTGAAGAATTAAAGACAAGCTTCCAATCAGAATCAGATGGTGACAAGAAAAGTATTCCAAACAAATTTCCATCTGAGATAAGGCTAGGAAGAAACAAGTTGGGACAAAGTCGTTGGCAAAGAAAAATATTCTAAGCAGGCACGTGGAAGAAAAACAAAGTGACCAAGAAGACATCCAGCACGTTGAGGTGGCGCCTCGTCATCTTCCAACCAATCAAATTGTTCCAAATCAACATGCAACAACTTTCTATTTTATTGTTGGTTTATATTTAGCAGAAGGACAAGTGTCCCAGAATGTAATTTTCTTATCAGTCGAGAGGTAGTTGGTTATGACAAACCCTAATTGGGGTTTTATTTTGTAATCTTGGCCGTTGATCCTAAAGTCAATCTTGTCCATTGAATTGTAATTGGGGAGCCTATAAATTGAGCTCGCCCCTCATTTGTAAAGTGTGGAGAAAGTGTATGAAATTGTTGCGTTATGCTATTTCCGATAATAAAAGCTCTTATGCATGATTTGCTTTGAATCACTTTTATTGTCAAGTAGTGTGCAAGGTTGCATAACTTCTTCTACCAGAGATTAGAATTAGATAGAATTAGATTACAATTAGAATATAATTTGCTTTGAATGTTTGTTAAGTGAATGCAAGATTTGATCGTATAGATTAATAGTGAAATATTGCTCATACTTTCTTTGGATGGATGATTTTCATTCGATGCGTAAAGTTAGCCTGAGCTTGTGATTGTGGATGCTTAACTTTGGTCTTATTCAAGGCATGAAAATTATAATCACACCCTTTGAAGATTGCACCCACTTTGCGTAGTTGTCCCAAGGAGGCGAAACAAAACGTGGTTACTCCTTTCACCTGATCTTTACAGTCTCTTGAATTCTTGGGGATAGATTAGACCCTATAAACCCTTATCTTTTTTCCTTTTTTTAAGATCCAAATTGAAAGTTCCAACCGAAGAAGCCTTTAATGATAAATCCGTCTAAGTCCCGAACTTGTGAATTGAACAAGCCTAGCGTTAGTCCCTTTGTGTATTACCAGCATATCACAATGCCCATTGAGCTTATCCACACGTCATGACCTGACAAAAGAAACCTTGGAATCGCCATATGATCTTCTTGCAATCTTAGCATGCGCGGTGGTTTTTCAAGAGAGGATAGAGTGTCATTGGACATTTATTCTATGTGTTCGGTGGATGATAAAACGTACACCAACAAGTCCTAAAGGTAGTAATGAAGGTACATAAGAGCAATAAGAGGACAAATAATATGGCAGTGAGTATATTAAGTGAAGTCAAGTCTCAAGAGAGTCTAGAGTTTTAAAAAGGGTGACTGTCAAAAGGAGACGTAATGTGAAGTTTATGCCAGATGTAATGGGATCAAAAGGGCAGAGTTTGTAAAGGTTTTGAAGGATAGTGGATAGTCTATATTGCAACAATAACTGACAGTCCAAAAGATGCAAAAGGTAGTAAAGAAATCACAGACATCATGCCATGATTGGTGACAGTCTCCTTTGAAAACACACATCATGAAAAATCAAATCAAATGTTACAAAGGACAGTCATCATGTTGTTTGTTCAAGGTCATGAAGTTAAAAGACAGTCTTATTAGTAAGTATGCAAGATTACCCCTGCATATTGGTGATGTTTTGTGAACCAAGATGATCTGATGAATGATCTCATGAGACAGTCACTCACAGTTAGATACAAGAACAAGAGGACAGACCAAAAAATGGGACAGTCATATAGTAAGAGGCAGTGATTGTGCCAAGAAGGAGAAGTGAAGAACAGTCTTGAAGGCTTTAACATTGCACATGTGCATAATAGGCAGGGCAATCTCCATGATATGACAGCCTAAGTAAAGAGACAGAGATGATAGAAGACAATTTCTAAGTTGACAGTCCTAAATGAGTCTTATGTGTAGTCATCAAATAGACGATGATAAAAGTTTATGAAGACAGCACTACTCATTAAAAGGCCCTCACTGTGAGCATATGGCAATGACAGAAGCCAATTTTTAGTAAAATATGATAGTCTCCTTCAAGACAAACCCTCAAGGTGCTGGAATTAACAGTGAGCTGCTGATAACCCTTGTTAGAGTACGGTCTAAAATGCAGCAAAATGGATTTCAAAACTTGTCACTAGCTGCATGAAGACAGTGCCATTAAAAGCGGTTAAGGACAGTCATAGATACAAAGGGCATCACAATAGTAAAAGACAGAGGTGACAGAGTTGCTGAAGAGTAGTCTCACAAAGTGAAGAACAGTGAGATAAAGAAGATAATCATGTCTCTCATAGCTTGGCGAAGTCAAAACCATAAAAAGTGCAGTCCTTAGCATGACAGTCACAGTCCAAAAGTAGTGATAAACAATGACGTAAGGGATGTTAGGGGCAGTCTAAAGATAGTGCTGCCCTACAAATGGCACAATGGAGTCATTGATATTTCCAAAGAAACTGTCATCATTTTCTTTTTATGAGTTTTGTGAGTTGTCTATTAAGTTTTAGGAAAAGAATTGTCATTAATGTTGAAGCTTTGCCTGAGTCTTGATAGGAATGACCTCTGCTCTGTAAGAGCCTGAAAGGATTGATCATTATATTGAGCCCTTACCTACACTTGTGAAGAGATTATGATCATTGCAAGGTAATCTTGAAAGACAGCCACCTTATAAATTGGAAGGGCAGTCCTCTATAGTGTTGAAAATGGAAGAGCACAGTGGCATATACCTTGAAGGACAGTCACCTGTAGCAAACACAGTGAAGAAGTTCTAGAGGCAGCAATGTCACCCAAGTACAGGACAATCTTAAAGGGCAGATTGCATGAACATAGAGACAGTCATATACATTTTTGACAAGTCATTTCATCAAAAGATGGTCAAGTATGTGCCTGGGGATCATCTGTTCTCCAAACTGCTTCTGATCTGAGAGGTGTAGGAAATGAAAATAGCAACCCTGACAGCAACAGCATTGTAGAGGTAGTTCCAGAAAATCATTGGTAACATGCAAATCAAGCATGAAAAGAAGACTAAGGGGAGTGAATACGGTGGACAGTGAGGATGGTGCCAAATAACAATTTCCTAAGAGGGCAGTTGCAAATGAATAGTACATGAGTTTCAGCTCTATCTCCTTACCTCTCAGTGCTTCATGGGGTAATGCAGTTGTTGCCTAGAGCTTTTGAGCTTCAAGATGAGGCAGATTCATAAAAATCCTTTATCATTTTCATTGTGCAATAACTAAGTGGGACAGTCATCATGCAAAAGAGTGACCACTAATGTGACAGTGGCAAGGATAGTTTCAAATAGAACAGTTATAATGAATGCATCACAGTCATCCATGAGTATACAGTCCAAAGAAGACAATGCTACAGCTACAAAACCATGAGGAAATCTATAAAATTGAGGGGCAGCTTTTCATAAGCACAATAGGTTCTGTAGGACAAGTGACAGTCAACGTTGAAGGATTATTTGAATACAGAGTTCCTGAATCATCATCTAGGACAGTCACAATGTGAAAAGAAATGACATCTAGACCTGTGAAGGAAAGACTCAGGAAAGTTTATAACAAAGGTGACAGTGGACACCAAGTAAAGGACAATTACCTTGCAGGTAAAGGGCAGATCACTACATATGAGTTGCCTAATCAAAAGGACAAGTATTTCTTGATAGTGATAGCTGCATAAAGACAACTCATCAGTAAGGTACAATGAAAAGGACTGAAATTTGCAAAGATAGAAGGGCGACAAAAGAAAACTTCAAGGTAAATAGACTTTCACCATGCAAACAACAAGTTTAAAGGCAGTCTTACATGGACAGTTCATACACAGTAACATGGTTATGAACAGTTGAAGAAGCAGATTGCATAAGGAAGGGGTTGCTCTCATAACCCCTATCACGGGGCATTATTGATAGAAGACAGTTAGATGATCTGTGTCACCACTTTGATGGAGTTTTAAACATGCATTGAGATGTCATAGGAGGAAGCTTACAGGGTCATTGCTGTCCTGCTAAGACATGGTGGATCAAATGGACAATTTTTAGTGAGATATGAAGACTTTCATGTTTTAGTGATGACAAAATGAAAATGGTAGTATACTATTCTTTTAGTGTGCTCTATTACCAATGGAGATAATGACAGTGATATCAAAACAGTGGCATCTAGTATTGAAAATGGTCTATGAGTGACAATAAAGCCCGCAAAGACAAAGGGGAGTCATAATTTGATGACTGTGGTAAAAAGAAAAAGCACTATATGAGGACAACCACCATATACATAAAGGCATGACAACATGAAAGAGGCAGCTTGGTCAAAGCACAGTGTGACAATCATTGAGGAGGCAGAGAAACTTTTGAAAGATCATAAATGGCAGTCTATAGACATGAAGATACATTGAAATCCATCAAAGGGGTCAAGTTCTACGTTGGAGAAGTGGTTGAGGCAGTTAATCACATGCCCTATTAACATGCAGTAGGCAGTTTGAGTGGATTAATGGCAGTTATGGCAGCAGTTCCACATATCTAGCAGCAGTTGCAGGCATCTAGGATCTAACGAGGCTTGTCAAAGTCAGAAAACCTTCTACATACGCCTACTTGGAGCTTTTGGTGGAGCAAACAAGAAACAGTTTCGAGCACTCAGATAAAGTTAGAAGAAGCAGTCAACTCAAGGGAAAGGAGCATTTAATAAGTTTTAATGTCTGTCCTATCTTCTCTCCAATGTAGGATAGACAAAAGGAAAACTGAACTCACTTTGTAATAAGTTCTTTTCATTTTAACAAAGCATTATAAACTTGTCTCAAAGTTTCTTTCTGGTCTGATTGATATTGTAACTCAGTTTTTTCAATCTTGTGACTGAAAATAAAACATTGTACACTCTTTTTTCAGAGCATTTTTCAAGAAAAATACAGATTTCAGATCATCTACTGTTGTAAATGCATCTTCTATCAATAAAGCAAGCATTTTGGCCTTCAAAGATTCTATCCTAGTTATGTGTGTGAGGTAATTGATATCATTTTTGTGATTTCTGTGTGCAAATCCTTAAATGAGTGTCTTATTTCCATCATTTTCAAGTAGAAAAGGTATATTTGTGTAGGTTATTGTTTGTGTCATAGTTCAAACAGATGCTAGTTTGTGAAGAAAACACACTTTCTTCCTTTCTAAAACTGTAAGAAAACAGACCTTTCAATAAAACACTTAGACATAGGTATATCAAACACTTATGTTGTGCACAAACAGCTAAAACATTGATTACTTGTGTGAGAAAACAGCAGTTCAAGTCTGAAAGAAACATATTTTGATGCATCACCTCAGTAGGAGCTTAGTTTCATTTTCAAATTCTTCCCTTCTATCCTTTTTCTTAGTAAGCAATAGTTAGTTTCATTTTAGGTGAGGTATTAGAGGAACCGACCTTCTCTAGAGGTTCCTTTTCGTCATAGGTGACCCACAAACCTAGAAAGGATCTCATGTTTCACCAATAGGTTAAGTTCTGCAACTTAGCAAGGGCGCAATATTGAGTGATAACAATTACATCTGGACAAATCAAGACCTTAACAACATAGGGCAAATGGGCATTACTCATAAGGATCTACTACTAAATTGCTTTTTGACAAGCTTTGTCAAATTAGGAACAACCCCTAAACTAAGTTGTCAGTTCTGGTACGGGTACGGAATACAGGTACGCCAATATGACAATTTTTTTCCTTGGGTATGGTACTTTTGGGTACAGCTGTATAATATATGCATAAAAATTAAAAATATGAATTGTAAATACATTTGATAGTATGATACAGTATACTTCATCAATCATCAATCATCAATTCATCATTGAATCATTGATGAATGGTAGTGATAAAGATGAATGTCAATTGATAGTTCAAAATCTTAATATTATGTCATATATCATATATATCTAGAGTCACGATTCAAATGAAGATCATTTCAATTACAAAATTGAAATAAATACAATAAAAAATTTGTATAATTGTCTAAGACTCTAGGTCTTCAATCTTCATCAATCATCAAAAGGATCTAGATCAAGGTCATCGCTTTATTCAACATCATTTGAACCACAAGTAAATGCATTGCCACTCATACTAGGTGAATCATGTGTAAAAGTATAATAATCATCATAATAGGGATTAACCAACCAAGATCTTGCAATGATAATAGGGATCCGACGGTAAACCGTCTACATTGAAGAAAATTTTCCTGGGTAAGCAGGTATCTACACCTTTTTGTGTCAACTATGCATAAATTAGCTAGTTTGGGGAATTGTTGAAGGTTTTGTAAGCTTTAGATGCTTAGAGTCTACAAAGGTTTGGTTGTTTGCAAATTCCATTGGGTTGGTAAGAATTGTGCATGGTCTAGTAGGATTTTCGTTCTGCAAGTTTGTTTTTGAGAGCATAAGCCAGTGAGACTCTTCTATAAGTGAAAATTTGTAAACCCTAGGTTTGTTATACTGAGAAAATGAGTGAACCTAGCGAATCATCTGCCCAACTAGAGAGGAAACCCAAACAGAAAAGGGTTAAGAGGCCTAAAACCCAGGATGTTACATCTGCACCTAAGCCAAATGTACCTAAGAAATCTGCGAAGCCAAGGGCAAAGAAGAGAACTTTTGCCATGGAGGGTGAAGCCAAGGGTATTATTGAAGATGGCTACAAGAAAAACGTGCTAGCTAGGCACAAAAGGGATGGTAACAATGATAAGGCTGGTCAGTCTAAGAAGAAAAAGAAGGATAAGGACCACAAGGCTTATGATTCTTATATGGGCAGACCTGATGTTGCCATGGAACATAAGGAAAATTATATGAGTGATAAGGCACAAGATGATCCAAAATATGCCCAATATCTTCTTGCAATTGCAGGTCTAGGAGACTCTAATGATGGCGAGATAAATTCTCCAGTTTCAAAAAAATCATGAAGGTGACATGCACTCTCTTATTCTAAAGATGATGAACCATTGCAAAAACAGAGTCCTGATTTGGAGTTTTTGTCTTAGGTGCTGATGTGGAGGAGAGGTTTTGATGTTTCTACAATGACAAAAGATGCCTTTTGGAAGGCGGGTAAATCTTCTTCAGCGAATGGAAATGAGTTTTCGTCTTACGTGTTTTCCTCCCTTTCTGCAAAGTGCAAATATAACTGCTTGGGGAGTTTTGAAATTGAAATGCAAATGAATGTCAAATGTAAAATGTGATTGAAATTGTAATTTGGCCCGAAGCTTGTTGCTCCCATGTTTCTATAAATGGGAATTCAAGGCCAATTACACGAGTCTTTTGATGGTTAATCAATCGAGCTCAAGTGAGAACAAATTTTGTAAATTCAAGCACAGAGAAATAGAATAGTTCAGAGTCTTAGGTGTGAATTCTAGCTTGTAATAGGCAGCAATGGCATATGAATGAAAAGTGCAAATTCTGGAACATTTTCTCTCCCATGTTTTCTGTTGCACAAATTATGAATAAAATGATCAATGATCTTTTATTTGTCTTCAATCCCTTTGGTTGAATGTATGGTTTTATTTCTGCTTTAGTTCAAAGAACTAATTAAATGCTTAAATGAAATCATAGATTTGTGCGATGGAGTATTAGGATTACTAAGTAGTTTATGTTCTAGGTATCTTGAGTTGTTTATTGCAAAGCAATATAACAATAGTCTTTAAATGCTAGGTTTAATTGCTCATGTATTACAGTTTGTTGCAAATATGAGTTTGTCACCCATGGATAAAGCATTGTTTTGTTAATCTGGTCATTTTTGAGGTTAATTGAGTTGCTCTTACCTGTTAAAGAACAAATTCCTATTGAAAATCACTTACACACCATAAATTGTTGCAAAGTTGTATGAGATCTACCCATTCCTTGCTTCTAGATAATGATTTGCTAAAGGATCAACTAAATTCTTAAAGAATTATGTCTATTTGCAGCTGATAGGAATGTATCTGTTAATTACAATGTTATTGGTAATTTGGCACAAGAGTATCAATTCAAACATTGTCAAGATTACCCTCCTGGGTCTTACAGAGCCCAAAGTGCAGAAGTAAAGGTTTAGCAATCCTTTACTAGTTTGTTGGCCAATCCTTGCCTTTGCTAATTATTGAATTATGGTAGATTCATAGGCAATTGGTGAGATTAAGTTTGGTTCTCAAAAAATAACCAACAGATTGGCGACTTTGCAGGGGACATTGCTAGTCCAAAGTCTCTAGGTCAAACCTAGTATAGTTAGAGTCAAGTATTTTATTGTTCTTCACTGGTTGGAGAACAATTTGTTCAAATTCTCATCAAATAAGTCCAATTCAATTTTATGCATCAAATTCTGGTTCCATTCTTCATTTCATGTCAGGTTATGTTCAAAGTCTTCTCTGAGGTTGCAACTGAAACTCCAAAGTGTAATCAATTTCTATTTCCCAGTAACCTGGTTGGCGGCTCTGAAGTCTCTTGTGCCAGTGCAAGATTAAATTCTCAAAGAGAGAGTGAGAGGGAGAATTCTGAGAGAAAATTTGACACCATGAGGAAGACCAAAAGCTACATGAAGAAACATCCTAAGCAGAAGCTGGGGTCTGAGCTTTCAAAGGACAAACAACCAACCTGGATACCAAAAAATGCTGAATCAAGTAAGTCCACCGAAATTCCTGCTAATGCATCTCTTATTTTAAATAATGATGTAAATAATGCAAATGTTTACGAAGAAGCACATGAAGTTGAGGTGCCTAATGTAAATGAGGGAAGCTTTCCCATTGAGGAAGCTTTTGAGAATAATCTTGACATGTCAAGAGAAGAAGAGAGGTGGGAGTTCTGGGAAAAGGATAAGAAGTTCTTAGATCCTTCAACTCCTGGAGATAGACCTGTCTTTAATGATGGTAACTTCAAGCCGAGGGGTCAATCCCCTAATGAAACCTTACACCATTCCCCTGAAAGAGAACCAACTAATCTTACCTTCTATACTCCTGAGCCAAGTGAGTTTGAAGATGTTTTGGAGGATGAAGAAGACATAGACAAGGATATGCAAGCCTTGGAAGAGGAAGAGCTTAGACTAAAGGAAGAAGAAGAACTTAGGCTCAGGGAATTGAAAGAGAAACAAGCAAAGGAGTTAAAGGAGAAAGAAGATAGAATTAAAGCTAAAATGCTTGAAAGAGATGCTCGGAAGAGAAGAATTGAGAAGATGAGAGAAGCTGCAAAGTAGAAGGCAATTTCTGAAAGTGCTTCTAGATTTGCTACTAAGACAGCTCCCAATCCTCCTAAGGTAACCATCCCAATGGGAACCTCTGCTGCAAGTACTTTTACCACATCTGTTGTAGCCGCTAAAACCTCAGATCCATTTGTTGCTACTAAGCAATCACAATCTATAGATCATGGGAAGAAGCCCATTGACCAGCGTAAGAAAACTACCTTTAATACCAACACCAACACAAATACAAACACCTCATCTAGTAATGCCTCCACCAAAAATGTTAGATTAATCCTACTCCATCAAATGCACCTCATGATCTTGAGATATTGAGATTGCAACTGGAGAATGACAAGTTGCAGCAAGAATTGAAGAAAGCCGAAATTGAAGCTGCAAATGCTAAAATGGCAAGAAAGATCTCTTTCCTTAAGGTCTCTATACCTGATCCGGTGGGTTCAAGCTCTAGACATACTAACCTTGATTCACATAAGAATGAATCTGAGGGACATAATCCTAGTGGAGGTGGTGGTGGAGGAAATGACAAAAATAAGAATAACTATTCTAAAGATGGAGAAGGAAGTAGTGGTGGTTGTGGGAAGAATGGAAGTAGTGGTAATGGTGGAGATGGAAGTGGCAAGGATAAGAATAAATCTGGTGACCAAGAAGACAATAAGCCTAGAAATGATCATAGATACCAAGTTGCTAGGAGGCCAATTCAAGTGGAAAGGTTCCAGCAACTCTGTTTCACTGGAATTCCTGGTTACCCTAATCCATAGTTTATGGACCTCGCCGACTCGGCCGACAGTCCCTACTCGCCTCCACTCCACAGTCGAAGAGTCCTGCGGGGCCTCGAGTCCGACCTCGTGACTCGCCGAGTCCTGAGGTCGGACTCGGGAGTCCCGACCCAGGACTCTCCTGCGCGGCTGAGTCTCAAAAACGGGTTAAAACCCATGATTTTTTTGCTTTTTTCTTTCATTTTTTGACTGTCACTCTTGAAAACCAGGTCTGCAAGTTGCTGTGGGATTGATAGAAGAAGGGAGAACGAACCAAAAAGGCCAAAATCGAGCAAGGTAAGTGATCTAACACTGCTTTTTGTTTGTTTTCTTCAATTTTTTTGCATTCAAAATTTAAAAAATCAAGAAAAATAAGGGGAAATGCTGCCAAATTTTTTTCTCTTTTCCTTAATAGCCTAATTCTTATTGTTTCTACTTTCTAGCTTGGTTTTGCATCTTTTTTCTTTTGCAAATGTTTGAAACTTTGAAATTTTGAATCACATTTATTTGCTGTTTTTTTGCAAACCCTAGCTGATTTTTCTTTTCATTTTGAACTTGAAACAGCAATGTCGTCTTCAAATCCAAAGGGAGTAAAAAAAGACCCTGCATGGAAGTATGCAATTCCAGGAAATAAAAAAGGTGAATTGACATGTCATGAATGCAACAAATGGATGACAGGAGGAATAAACAGATTAAAATACCACCTTGCTAGAATCCCTGGGCAAAATGTGGAGGGATGCAAGAATACCACTCCTGAGATCATTAGAGAGATGAAGGCCCTTCTTGCTGAATATGAGCTTAAGAAAGAGGAAAGACAAAAAACAAAAGATGCCCTAACATCAGCGATGAGTGGATCTCAATCCCAATCTGCACCCTCTAAGCCCCATGGTGTTGCAAGTCCAAGCTTCCGTGCTCCACATTCATCTTTTGGGGAGAGTCCTGATGGTTCTTTTTCTACTGCTAGTCAGGGTCCTTCATCAGGACCAAATTATTTTGTTCCACGTAATGTTCCAGGAGCACAACCTTCACTTGAAGGTACAGGTTGGAATAAAGAAAAGCATCAAGAAGCTAGGATGGCTGCTGCAAACTTTTGGTATTACAATAATCTACCTTTCAATGTTGCAAACAGCCCATATTGGGAAGGTTTGGTGAATGCCCTTACAGTTGCAGGAAAGGGGTTTAAGACTCCATCATCTAAAGATTTGAGTGGGCCATTGCTAGAGGAAGCCGTAAAGAATACACAGTTTGTGGTTGATGAGCAAAAAAAATTTTGGCGAAGAAAAGGTTGCAGCATTTTATCTGATGGGTGGACAGATGGACGAAATAGAACTCTCCTTAACTTTTTAGTGGCCTCTAATGGTGGATTGGTGTTTCTAAAATCAATAGATGCCTCCCATGAAGTTAAAAATGCTGAGACTTTATGCAATCTATTAGATGGGGTGGTCCAGGAGGTTGGAGTTGATAATGTTGTCCAAATCATCACGGACAACGCAGCTGCAT
This sequence comes from Sequoia sempervirens, assembly GCA_007258455.2. Lineage (NCBI taxonomy): Eukaryota > Viridiplantae > Streptophyta > Pinopsida > Cupressales > Cupressaceae > Sequoia > Sequoia sempervirens. The sequence goes on from VDFB02259375.1 coordinate 38,515, forward strand.
ATGTAGCTGCAGGTAGACTACTTATGGAGAGGTATCCCACAATTGCATGGTCTCCATGTGCTGCACATTCCTTAGACCTATTGCTAGAGGACATTGGGAAGATTTCATGGGTCAAAAGTGTGGTTGAAGATGCAAAAAGTGTTACAAAATTTATCTACAACCATACTTGGGTGCTTTCTTTGATGAGGAAATTTACAAATGGCAAGGACCTTGTGCGACCTGGAGTGACACGATTTGCTAGCCACTTCCTCACATTGCAAAGCATTCTTGGTGCCATTAATCATCTCAAACAAATGTTCGTGTCTGATGCTTGGAAGGAGTCCTCATTTTCCAATAGACCTGAAGGGGAGAGGATTGTTGCCATAGTTTTTGATGAGACATTCATCAAAAATGGAGAGGAGTTGATGGGGGTAAGTAGCAATCACACAAAAATAAATTATACATGATAATCTATTTGCTGTTTTTTTTTTTGAGGGGTTAATTTTGTTATGATTTAACATTTGTTTTCATTTTTTTAGGTGACAGAACCTTTGGTGAGGGTTCTTCGTATGGTGGATGGAGATGGCATGCCAATGGGGTTCATCTATGAGGCCATGGATAGGGCCAAAGAGGCCATATCACGTTACTATGGCGGAAACAAAAAGAAATATGAAATCATATGGCGCATCATTGATCGGAGATGGACACACCAACTCCACCAGCCGATCCATGCCTTTGCCTACTTCTTGAATCCGAAGTTCTACTTCTCGGACACATTTAAGGCGGATGAGGAGGTCATGGAAGGTCTTGTCATATGCATTGATAGGATGGTGCCTGATCCTGAGCTGAGAGATAAAGTGCTTGATGAGTTGGAGGTGAGATTTGTTACATCTTATTTATGAATTTGCAATGTTGAGCCTTGACTATCTATGAATTTTCTATATTTGATTTACTTTTTCTTTTATCTATTCAAGGTCTACAAAGGTGCAGAGGGGAGACTCTTTTCCTCCCAACAAGCAATTGAAAGGAGAGGAAAACAACAACCAGGTAAAAAATGAAATTAGAAACTTGATTCTTACATATAGATTGTTTAAAGTTTTAAACTTTACTTTATTCTTATTTCTTAATACTTATATTTTTTAAACATGTTTTTGTAGATCTATGGTGGGAGAACTATGGTGCTAGCACACCAAATCTTCAAAAGCTAGCCATACGTGTCTTGTCACAGCCATGCAGTGCTTCTGGGTGTGAACGGAATTGGAGTTTGTTTGAGAACATTCACACAAAGAAGAGGAATAGGTTGACTCAGCAGCGCCTAAATGATTTAGTTTTTGTTCGATACAACCTTCGCCTTCGAACTAGAAAGGTGGAGGGTGTTTCACATGAGTCCATCGACTTGGATGACATTGATCCATATGGTGAATGGACTATTGATGAACAAAATGATGAGGCTGATGTCTTCCTTACTGATGAGGATCTTGCTGAACTAGAGAGAGCAGCAGCAGAAGAAGCAACAAGATTGGATGCCATGGAGGACGATGAAGACACATTCGAATATCATGTTTCCCCTTCTCGATCTCCTAGTCCTCGTTTGGATACTATAGCACGGGCACCTTCTAGTTCTAGGCCTCCAAAATTGAGTACCATTGGGAGGGGAAAAAGGAAGATGTAGATTATATGTGGTTGTTAATGTTTTCCTCTTTTTGACATGATTATATGTAAACATTTATAAATTTATGATGCTGTTCTACATTGAAACTATGAGTATTTGATGAATATGAATGATGAAATTTCAATTATTGAGTGTTTGATGATCATATGACATGTGTAATCTTTGAATTATAAGTGTTTGATAATCAAATTAGGCTCTTATGTTCTCTAAATGCATTAATTTGTTCTTGTTTTTTTGTAAAACTACGGTTTTTTTTTTTGCCGAGTCCTTGCCGAGTCTTTTCCCGAGTCCGTGCCGAGTCCCCGAGTCCGAGTCATATTTTGGGCTGCCGAGTCCGGGCGAGTCCGAAGTTTTCCAACAATTCCCTAAAGACATCAGGCCTGCTTTAGTTAAATTCTTTGGTAACTATGCCATAAGTGGTGAAGATCGCTTAAAATAATTTGCTAATGTCATGGATGACTTTGAAGTTGAAGCTGAGGATGTGATGATGAAACTTTTCATGCAATCACTCATAGAGGATGCTAGAGAATGGTATAGAGGTTTCCTTGCTGAAAGTATTGGCTCTTGGGAAGAGTTCAAGAGATTATTTAGAGAGCAATATGGTGACAAGACTGATTTGAGGTTCCTCCTGAATCAATTTAATAATATCTCTAAAGGTTCCAATGAGGCATTTGCTGACTTCAATGTGAGATTCCAAAAGGCTATGAACAGATTACCTCCTCATTTGAGGTTGAATGACAATGTGTGTTTGGTGAATTACTGCAATGCATTTGATGCTAAAATGAGTTACCGCTTGTTGGATAAGAATCCTCAAACAGTAAGGGAAGCCGTCAAGATGGAAATTCATATTGACAATATCAGTAGAGCAACTGGAAAGGTTGGAAGAAGAGACGATGTGAAGATTTTGAAGAATCCAAAGAGGGAAGACAAGAACTCTAGAGCAAAAGGGGCTTCTCTTGAAGATAAGATTGACAATGTTGCAAATTCCATGAAGGATATTAGCTAAAGACTTGCTAAACAAGAAAAGGGTCTTTCAAATGAAAAGCCCAGCTATCACAAGAATGAGAGACCTCCTCGGTTGCAAGATCATCCATATAATACCAATTGGCATAATGGGAAACCAATTCCCAACAATCAGAAGAATACACAAAATAAAGTGCCTCCTGATCCTTTGCAGAAAATTTCAGTTAATCTTACTGATGATACACCATGGTGCATTGTTTGTCAATTATCACATGCTTCTCAGACTTCTTCAGTAGCTAGGCAGTTTGAAGAAGAGCAGGCTCAGTCAGATGATTATGAGCCAATGGAAGAAAATGATGTTGAAGTGAATGTACTTATGCATAGATCTGATTTTGCTAATGAGGATTGTTCCTCAGAAGATGAGTCACAGGAAGTGGATGTTGATTGTCAAAGACAAAAATCAAACTTATACCACCAACAAATTTTCCCTGATGAGGATGATGACTTTGAGGATAGTATGTGTGCTATGGAGGTTGATGACATGGATGTGACATTGAGAAGACCTTTTGATGAAGAGTATAAGGAAATGACAACTGCATTGGTGGAACAAGCCAGAAACACTCACAACTTGAGAAGTAGAGTGGTTAACTATGATCAAGGTAAGCCTGGCAGCATGTTCATGAAAGAGAAGAATGCAAAGAAATAGGGGACTAAATCAAAATAATTGGCCAAGTTTAAGAAAGAAGAGGCCAAAGCTAAAGAAAGTAAGGGACAGAGAATTTGGGCCAAAAAAGATGTTGCGGCCAAGAAGTCTGGTGAAGTCAGTTCTCCTATTGTGAAAGACAAAACTCAAAAGTCAAATACTGATTTAAAATAGAAAAAAGAGAAGAAAGAGATTGAGAAGAAAAATGTTGAGCAACAAAAGGTTAAAATTGATGAACAGAGTGTAGTTCCTCATGAATTTCCAAAGTACAATCCAGTGGATATGTTTTAGCTTCTATCTTAAGTCAAGGTGACTATCCCATTAATGGAGATGATGAGGATTGATGAACATAAGCAAAAGGCAGTGTCAATGGTGCCACTCAGGCCTGTGAGGAAAAGAAGGTGACTACTTAGCCTCAAGTGAGTGGAAATCAAGTTAGTGATGAAGTGATGGAGGGAGATATTGGTGAGATCCTCAAATTTATTTGGGCAGCACCATCACTGCTTGCCCAGACAACATTGATCCCTTCTATATAACTCTGATTGTAGATGGTAAGCTGCTAAAGAATTGCATGATTGATTTAGGGGCTTCATCAAATATTATGCCTGTGGAGATAATGAAAGAAATGGGACTGAAAGTAAATTGTGCATATGCCAAATGTTATGCCATGGATTCAAGAGAAATTCTAGTTATTGGTGCCATTAAGTATGTTCCATACAGGCTAGCTACTTTCCCTGATAAAGAGTTTGTCATGAGTATAGTTGTGGTGGACATTCCACCAAACTACGACATGTTGTCAAGAAAATGGAGTGCCTCCATGGGAGGTAGCTGAAATATGCTAACCAATTTTTTGCCACAATTTCTACACAAATACCAACACTTGGCCACTTGATTAGCGTTAGCGCCAAAACCAAAACTCTATCAAAGCAACTCTAACCAAGAATGCGCCCTAAAACCACTGAAGGAAGAGGGGCGGGCATATGGTCAGAGGATCCCTAGGATCAAATAACTCAACAACTGAAATTGCTTACAACTGGAAGTGTAAAATAAACTCAACGCCAAGAATGTGGACACAAGATCCCTTTGAAGGCGAGGTGCTAACATATGGCAGAGTAATTATTACAAAACTGAAATAAACTTAGGTGGTGAACCAGCCATGAAAGATTTCCGCTCAACCACTTAAACAGTGGGGGAAAAACTACAAACAATTCAACTAATTCACCCGTTGCGGTAGGCATCCACTCATGAGTGGGAATTCACCACTTTTTCAGTGGGTACAATGAGAGAATTAGCAAGTTCTTTTTTCCACACTGGCGGTAAACCATCTAGGGGTTACAATGAGATAATTAAACACAAATAAAGCAGCAATTAAACGGACTGAAACAATACCACTGTTATCAGCCTTACAATGAAGAGAACTACTGCAAATTATAAGTGTTAATTGATGTATAATCAATGTACATTGAAGAAAGAAGATCTCTCACACTTCCAAACTTTTCAATCACTGAAAACTAAGCCAAAATCTGAACTAATGATGAATCTCATATAAAACCAGCAAACTGAGATTTCTTACCAGCAATTAGCCATCAATAATTTGTTCTTAACTTCATCTCCAAAGCTCTTGTCTTCTTCAAAAGGACTTCTCAAGAACTAGCAGCAAAGATTTCCAAGAAATAATGCATAACTTGGAAAGAATTAAGTCTAATTTGTAAATGCCAACAATTTAGAATGCAGACCAGCAACTTCACAATAACCAAATGGATTAAAACTTCTTCAAACTTGCTCCAAAATGCTCAAGATTGAAAGCAATGAACTCTAAAGTAAGGCGTCCAACTAACAATTGTTAAACAAAGCCAAACTCATAAAGAATAAAGGCACATATGTCAATAACCACTTGATGAGAATGGTACGACCCTAAGAAGAGGGCGACCTCTCTAGAAAATTGGAGAGCTCACAATAAAATCTAAAAATTTGCACAATAGGGAGCCACAAGCATAGGAATCCATGGGACAAATACCCATAACCAAATTAAAATCACCCAAAGAGCTGCAAATGAAATTCTACTTCAGCCATGAACGAACCAGCAAGCTCTAAACTGAAAATAACATCAATTTCTCCAACAATGAAGCTCAATGTGCACTTCTGAATGAAGCACACTCTCAATCCACCATCTAGGGAACCATAGTTTCAGGCCCGAAGAATGGGGTAAATTTGCTAAGCTTTCCCTTAGCCGTTGTGACCTTTTCACACATCGCCCCATTGCAAATGGGGACTTTTTGCTTTTTGCTTTTTGCTCCCGCAACGCTTATCACTAGTCTTTTTGCAATGAGGAGTTTAAGTTTTGGAATGGTCACTCGAGTCGAGTAAAAGAATTTGAGCCTGGATCATCATGCAAGCGTCATCATTGTGCTTACGAGGCCTAGGAGACAAAGATCGACTGTCATTTCAGTCAATTCTGACACCTCCTACTTTTTAGGGTTTTCACTTTGGCCCCCTATTTTTTAGGACCTACTTTTTTGGCACTTTTGGGCAATTCTGAGATTCCTATTTTTTAGGGTCTATTTTTGGAAAGTTGCTATTTTTGGAAAAATTCTATTTTTAGAAAGTTTCTATATTTGGAGAGGTCTCGAGTTTCGAAAATCCACTCAGAAGTTCAAAAAGATCAATAGAACTCTCAGAAAATTGATTTGAAATATTTTGAATTCATCGCAAAATTCTGGAAAAAGTTAAAAATCTGGAAAAAATTGCTTGAAAATCACAGAAAATGGTGAGTAATCTGAAAAAATCAGTCATGGAATCATCAAAATCTGATAAAAATCTGAGAAATTCATATGAAAATCTGAGAAATCCATGAAGAAATCTGGAAAATTTATAAAAATCTGAACAAGCATGGCAAATTGGTGACTGAAAGAGGACTGAGATTCATAACTAGCATGGAGGAAATGAGTAAAGTCAATGTCAAAAGACTTCAGCCTGAAAGAGATGGCCTAGGTATGAAGGATAAAGAAAAGTTAATGGCGAATTGCTTCAGCCAAAGTGTTAAATGGCAATGCTGGAGGTCAAGTCCGCATTTCAATGGCAAGACATAGGGCAAACTCCGCCCAGCCACTTAGGTGAAAATGGCCAGACATAGAAGCAAGTCCGCCTTAGCCAAAAGAAGAAGTGGCGAAGAGATTGGTCAAGTCCGCCCATGTCCAAATGTGAGATGGCAACAAAATTGATGAAGTCCGCTTTGGAATGGCAGCAGGAGAAGCTAAGTCCACCTTGGACATAATGAAGAAATGGCAAGACATTTTGCCAAGTCCGCCCTCCAATGGCTAGCCATAGAGCCAAGTCCGCCTTGAGCTAGATGTGAAATGGCATGAAATCCTATGAAGTCCGCCCTGGGTCAAGTGGAAAATGGCAAGCAAATAAATGAAGTCCGCCTTGGATAAATGGTTAAGTGGCAAGGGAGTTGACAAAGTCCGCCCAGCCTTAGGAAATGTTGAGATGGCTTGAGAAGTGCTAAAGTCTGCCTTGAGCTAAAAAGATGAATGGCTAGCCATAAGCTAAAGTCCGCCCTAAGTCAAATGAAGAATGGCAACAAAATGAACAAAGTCCGCCCATAGACATAAGTCTAAATGGCATGCAAATGAAGAAAGTCCGCCCCAAGCCAAGACTTATGGCAAGAAACATGATGAAGTCCGCCTTTGGAAGTGGCTTGAGAATGAATGAAGTCCGCCATATGGAGAAAATTTGATGGCCTAAACATAGGCAAAGTCCGCCACATCAAAGAGAAGATAGAAGATTGGAAATTTTGCCTAAGTATGAACATGGGCAAATATAAAAAATATATACTTGGCATTTTAGAAAATTCGCCTAAGTCCAAAATGTCTAAAGAAAATCATGCCAAACGTTCTAGGAAGATGAAATAAATTTTGCCAAATAACTTTGGACGATTGAAATTTACGGAAAAATAAAATTGGACGGCAAGAAAATTATGGCCAAATAAAATTGGACGAAAAGAAAATTATGGCCAAATAAAATCGGACGGCAAGAAAATTATGGCCAAATAAAATCGGACAGCAAGAAAATTATGGCCAAATAAAATTGGACAGAAGAAAGTTATGGCCAAATAAAATTGGACGAAAGAAAGTTATGGCAAAATAAATTTGGAAAAAAAAATTTGCCTAAGGCAATGGCAAGAACTTCTTGAAGTCTGCCTTGCATTTGAAATGGAAGTCTCCAAAGTCCGCCATAAGGAATGGTGAGAATGTCCGGACAAGAGGAAAGTCCTACCTTGGCACTTAGAAAAGAGACAAAGCACATGCAAAGTCCACCATGGAAAAATGTTCACCAAGTTCAACTTGTAGAGAGAGAGTATGGCAAACAATGAGAAGTCCGAATTTCGGGAGATAGAGATGAAGAGTTAAAAATGAAATATGCTCGTGCCAAGATGAAAATGACGAAGAGTATGAAGTTTGCTTTAAATTCGAAGCAAAATTCACTTTGATATCAGGAGAGGGAGTGTTAAAAATTTCAGCATGAGGCCAGATTTCAGGAGAGAGAAAATCTTGAAATAAATTTGTTTTATTTTACTGCAGGTGGATGACTACACAAGGCGAATCTTCAAAGAGGAAAATGGCAAAGAAAGTGTAAAGTCCGACTTGAAGGGAGATGAAAGAAAACTTGGGGAGTCCACCCTTGCACATCGCAAGACCAACGGGAAGTCCGCCAAGAATTTGGCATCATGAAGACAACGGCAGGCACATCGTCAAGTACATCCAACTTACGCAAGCCAAATTCAAAATTGAAGACAAATCGACCGGCAAAGTTTATTTGAGCACAAAAATGGCCAAAATCTTGAAGGTATTACAAAGTAGCCAAAATTTGGCTAAGTATGGAAATTCTCCACAGAAAAAGTGCCAATTTCCTCCATTGTGGCGAAGGCACAGGGGAGTTCCTCTCCAAATTCAAGGCACTTGAAGAAATTCCAAAGCAATCCGGAAAGAAAGACTTAATAACTTCAAGTCTAAACAGGTGCTCCAAGGCGAGGTGAGAAGAAGAAGCCAAAGTCATCCAAGATCAAAGCACAAAGGATAAAGTCATCGGCAAGGAAAATATTCTAAGGAACAAGACCAAAGTGATCAAGGAAGACATCCAGCACGTTGAGGTGGCGCCTCGTCATCTTCCAACCAATCAAATCATTCCAAATCAACATGCAACAACTTTCTATTTTATTTGTTGGTTCATATTTAGTAAAAAGGACAAGTGTCCTCGAATGTAATTTTCTCATTGGTCGAGGGGTAGCAAACCCTAATTAGGGTTTTATTTGTAATCTTGGCCATTGATCCTAAATCAATCTTGGCCATTGAATTGTAATTGGGGAGCCTATAAATTGAGCTCACCCCCTCATTTGTAAAGCATGGGAGCATGTTGCAAAACATGTTGAGATAAGCAACTGTTGTAAGATTGCCAAAGTAATAAGTAATGCATGCATTGTTTTGATGGTGATTGCTTCTCTTATTTTGGAGTTGTCATGGTTCTTATCCCTCATCATAGTTTAGATTTTATTTCATGTATGTTAGATGAATGCAAGATTTGATAAGTGTTGATTATGATGAAACTTTTTTCTCATACTTTCTTTGAATGGATGATTTTCATTCAATGCGTAAAGTTAGCCTGAGCTTATTTTGTGGATGCTTAACTTCTTCTGGATAATTATTGTTCGATTTGATGGTAGTTATTCATGACGTGAAAATCATAAGCACATTCCCTTGAAGATTGCACCTCCTTTGTGTAGTTGTCGTTGAGCGTGGCGAAGCAAAGCGTGGTTATTGGTTCCACCAAGTCAATACCGTCTCTTGAATTCTTAGGAAGTAGGCTAGAAATTCTAAACCTTTATCTCCTTTTTCAGTTTGTTTGATCCATGACCCAAACCATAGAGCTTCATTGTCTAAACCTTCATTGTGAATTGAACAAGCCTAGCGTAAGTCCCTTTGTGTTACCAGCAAAATCACATCAAACCACAGAGCTCATCCACATTCAACTTAAACATTGGAATTGCCGTATGATCTTTCTTGCAATCTTAGCATACGAGGTAGTTTTTCAAGAGGGGATGGAGCGTCTTTGACACTTTATTCTAGAATGTTTGTTGTGTCATAAAACATGCATCAACAAGCATTCGATTTCAAACCAGCAGCATAACTTTACAATATTTTCCAAAGATGAAGAACTCTTCTCAAAGCCTCAATATATAAACTTCAATTGGCAACTGAATCACTTCAACTTCCAAGAGGGGCACCACCTTTAAGCATTTTACTTTTTGAAATAATAAAACTTTATTCAACCTCCCTTTGGGCGTCCAACTTAATAATGCAATAATAAAGCATTTAATAAATAATTAAATGCACAATTGACCCCATAATGTCCCCTCTTTAAAAACAACATGAAGTTATCACTCCTAGGCGTGGGGTACAACTGAGTAACATAAAATTGACTAAGTATAAACTTAGTCCATTGAGATAACCAAAGCCAAACTGAAACTGAAGGATAGCAAGATGACTTGAGCTGAATTGTTGATGATGCTACTGCCAAATTTAGACTTACTATAAATAGCCAATGCCAAAAATAGTAAGTTCGCTTCAAAACCATCAAAAATCCAAACTGAACAATCGAACTGCAAGGGATTGAACTGCTGCTAAATAGATATTGCTAAAAGATAGACTTGCTAAAAATAGCGAACTGCTAAAAATAGTAAGTCTGCACAACATCCTTTGAACGCCAACTGAGCAGTATCTGAAAGAGAAAACCCTTGAAAAAGCATCTAAAAGAGGAAACCCTAATTTTCTGCTTCATCTTAGCCTACGGATTTCCGGAAATAGGCTAAATCCAAATAAAGAGCGTAAGGCCAAAATGGGGACATTACAGTAGCATGCAATGTGATATGTCCTTTGCAACTTTTCCAATTGAAGGAAAGGACATCAAGCTTGTGAGAGAGCCAAGAGCCCCACATATCATTGAGTTTGAAGGAGAAGCAGATAGGATCCATTTTGTAGACACTGGTATGGACAACTTTAGAATTGAAGAGTTACAAGAAGAAGAAAAACAACCTGCACCTCTGGAAAATGATGTATTGCAGCAGGCTAACAATGATGACTTATGGAATATGAGGTTTGATGGAGCCTGTTCAAAAGATGGAGTTGGTGCAGGGGTAATACTAATCTCTCCTAGTGGTAAGACTTTCAAATTTTCATTTCAATTGCAATTTGCTTGCACAAACAATGTAGCTGAGTATGAGGCCTTACTGCTAGGGTTGAGGTTAGCTAAGAAGCATGGTATTGAGAAGTTAAGAGTCGTTGGAGACTCATAACTTGTAGTTTCTCAGGTTAGAGGAAAGTATGCATCAAAAAATTATAGGTTAAGGCAGTATAGAAATGTTGTCTGGGATTCTATTGAGCAGTTTGATGCATTTGGCATTGACTGGTTTGACAGGGGTAACAATAGGGTAGCTGATTTACTTGCTAAAATTTCCCTTCTACCGAATGATATAACATTTGCTGGCATTTCTAAAGTTGAGGTGCAAGTCAAGCCCTCAGTTCCTGACAACATTAAGAATTGGCAAGTTTTCAATGATGATGATGACATCTTGAGATTCTTGCAATGTATTGATGAATATGAGGGTCAAGAAATTGATTTTGCTGCCTTTGTGGAAGAAGTGGATGGTAAGGAAACTATATTTGGGAAATGAAATTATCTAGTTGAAGACCAATAAGATTCCCAAAGGGCTAGTAGCATTGGAAAGGGTTTTCGATGGCCCTAATAGAAGTAATGCTAAGCAAAAGTCCATTCACAAAGAAGATTTGGAGAAAGTAAATCTTGGAATAGAGAATGCTCCAAAGAAGGTTTATATTGGGAAAAAGATGAAACCACAAGTTAGGACAATGCTGATTGCTCTGTTAAGGAAGTATAAACATGTGTTTGCATGGTTTTGAAGGCATATAGGGAAGAGCTATTTCAACATGAAATACCTTTGAAGCTAGATGCTAAGCCCTTTAGGTAGAAGTAGAGACCAATTAATCCCACATTGCAGCCTAAGATGCAGGAAGAACTTGTAAAGTTGAGAGATGCTGGGATTATTAAGCCTATTAGGCATTCTACTTGGGTTTCAAACCTTGTTCTAGTCAAAAAGAAAAATGGTGACATTAGACTTTGTGTTGATTTCAAAAATTTATGTGTCATCATTAAAGGATAATTATCCTTTGCCAAACATGGAAGCTATGCTACAAAAGGTAACTAGTTATGAGCTGCTAACTATGATGGATGGATTCTCAGGTTACAATCAAGTGGTTGTCAAAGAATCTGAGCAATATAAAATAGCTTTCACAACTCCATGGGGCACTTATGTGTATGTTAGGATGCCATTTGGATTAACAAATGTAGGGGCTACCTTTCAGAGAGCTATGGATGTGACCTTTGCAGATTTCATAGACATATTTTTAGATGTATATCAAGATGATTTGACTGCATATAGCAAAAAAGAGGAAGATCACTGCATGCATCCAAAGAAAGTGTTTAAGAAAGCACTTGAGTATGGGATTTCTTTGAATCCTAAAAAATGTGTTTGGAGTGAAGGTAAGCTATTGGGCCACATTGTGTCTAAGGATGGGACAAGGATTGATCCTAAGAGAGTAGCTGCCATAGACAAAATTCCACAACCAAAAAATGCTAAAGGAATCCAATCATTTTTTGGCCAAATCAACTTTTTGAGAAGATTTTTCACTATTTTTGTTGAGATCACAAGACCCATTTCTAAGATGTTGAAGAAAGGAGAGAAGGTGGTTTGGAGTGAGGAGCCTAGTCAAGCATTCAAAAGCATAAAGCAAGCTATCAAGGAGGCTCCAATCCTAAAATCTCCATATTTTTCCAAACCTATGCATATTTTCTCCTTTGCTTCTTTCCATACTATTGTTGTTGTGTTGTTGTAGAAAAATGATGAGGGCTTTGAACAACCTATTGCATTCTTTAGTAAGTCTTTGCAAGCTGCAAAACTTAAATATGACATGACTAAGAAGCAAGCATATGCTTTAGTCAAGGCTCTAAAGAATTTCAAAACCTACTTAATGGGAGCTACAGTCATAGCCTTTGTGCCAAGTGCTTGTAATAACCCCTGCCCAGATTGATTGGAATTTTGTGATTGTTTTCACAATTTGACAGATTGAGGCATTTCGTCAAATAAATCACTTGCTCAATGTTGAGAACTATTCCCCAATGATGTTTGATAATAGTTATTGTAAGCTGAATTTATTGCGGAACTGCTATTCTTATGACATTAGATAGACATTGCATAATAAGTCTATTGATAATGTAACAGTGAATATTCTTGAACATTAGCATTCATAGGAGTTGCAACATGGAATATTACAGAGCAAAACATTCTGCACTCAACTTCACATTCCAAAATAAACAGTACATTTATACTAAAGAGATTATTGATATTAAGCGATGAGGAATTGTTACATACTCAGTCTTATTGCTCTCCAACTGTAAGTGCCTTCCAAACTGCAAACACTGAAGGAAAATAATGACTCCCGATTTGGAATAACTGATATCGCTCCACTTTGAATTGTCGTGACTCCAACAAGGAAGATGGTGGTTTATTAAGAATCTCCAAATAAGACAAATGTTTGTTGTTTCGCTTTGACTCTTCTCAAGCTCCTCATAGGATTCATCCCGATGATACATTAATCATAGGAACCCGTCCAATGAATATCCCACAACAACACATAATCCCGATATCACCGAAACTTAGCAATGCCAGCACACATTAAGAATTAGGCATTAAGAAATGTTAACTCCTACCCGATAATGAGTCTACGTGGATTCCTCCACCAGTGAATACCGATATCACAAGCAATAGAAAATGCTATAAAATATAAACTCCGCCAATATTCGATACAGAGCTCGATCAACTGCTAAGAGCAGGACGGCTTTAGAACAGGTATACACTTCATGGCACCATTAATATCAATTGGAACAACCACATGATACACTACGGCCTTCAAGAGCTTTGGCTGCCTTTTACCCAATCCTTCTGATACTATAATATTCATCTATCTTTGCATTCAATTACATTAGAATCGAATAATGCATATAGTGCCTCATATAACCGATTAATGCATATAACCAAATAATATCGGACAAGCGACTCATATAATGCTTCCAACACGAATATGTCATTGGCAACATAGACATCGGCAAACCTGACAACCACCATCGAAGATTATAAGTAGGGGATTCACATACGTATACGCCAAGATGAATGATACGGTGGCTTTAGTAAAATTCCTAGAATGCTTAAACTATGCCAAACTCCCAATTTGTCTTATTCGTCTTCTTCTGGAATAATATGAACTCTTCACAATAACACCCATGTGGCTTTCAATGGAACAGAGGCGCTCACACTTACAAAACCAACAAAGCAATGATTTCTTATAACCATTATTCAAAGATATATACAAATGCCATGATCAAGGTTTTCGTCCTTCCATGGCCATGAAATCCTAAGAGTTTCCGTTCTCAGAAATCCCTTCGTAAGTTCTCAGGAAGTTTTCCACTCAGGCCTATCTCTATTGAGGGCCCTTTCCAACAATGGGGTATAGACTTCATTGGTGAGATATCGGATAAATCTAGTGGGGGGCATTCATGGATACTTGTTGCAACTGATTATTTCACAAAGTGGGTGGAAGCAATCCCCACAAAGAAGGAAACAAGTAAAGTTGTGATAGACTTCTTGATGAACAACATTTTGATCAAATTTGGAGTTCCAAAGATCATTTCTGATAATGCTATGTGCTTCAGGTCAGAAGAGTTCAAGGATTTTTGTGATAAACATGGGATACAAATTTCATACTCTTCACCTTACCATCCTCAAGGGAATGGTCAGGCTGAATTTAGCAACAAGAGTTTGATGAAGATCATTAAAAAAGTGATTGAGAAGAATAAGAAGGCCTGGGACTTGAAGTTAAAGCTTGCACTGTGGGCTAATAGGATTATAGTAAAGAAGGCTACTGAACATTCACCATTTGGTCTAGTTTATGGCTTGGATGTTAGGCTACCTCAGAATAATTTGTTGAAGATGTACAAGTTTGTGCAGGAGTATGATGAAAACATCTGTGATGAGATGCGGCACAGGATTAACAATCTCATACAGTTAGATGAAACTAGAAGAGAAGCTTGTGACAAAAATGCAAAAATGTAGCTGCAAATCAAGCGCTTGCATGACAAGAAAGCTTCTCCCAGGAAATTTGAAGTGGGCAGTATGGTGTTGATATGGAATGCACGAGCTCAAGACAAGGTCACTTGAAAGAGGAAAAATTCTTGATCTTAGGCACTTTTACACCCAAAACCAACAGCTTTGCCAAATTCTCAAATATTTCACTTATATATTCAAAACTCTGTTAAGTACTGATTGGGATTTGTCTCGATAAGTATGTGGAAATAACCTTTGCAATATAAAATTAGACTTGAGGTGCTGAATTCCTATCTGGGTTTTATATTGCTTGTTTATGATATATCCTGTTTGATTATTTGTCTTTTTTCATCATTGCTATATTTTCTCACTTGTGGGATTCAGAATTCTTGCAGCTGCAAATATATTATTGCAAATATATGATTAATGGATTTCAACATAGATAGCTTCTTCATCTTCCATAACTGTATGAGAACCAATTGCATCATACTTCTGTAATCGATCCTATATTGTACATAATTCTGATGGCTTCAAAATGTGCATCTTCCTTCAGGTTACAACTTTTTCATTTTGTTCCACTTCATTGTGATTTTTTTTTTTTTTAAATTGTTGTTTACTTCAACATATTTTACTTTCTAAGCCTGAAATAATAATTTGGTCAGCTCTATCTGTTCTACCCAAACCAAATTTTTTGCTTCATCAAGGCATTTTGCTTAAAAGAGTCTAAACCTTGCTAAAATGATGTCAAATACAGTTTTTGAGCAATATCAAGCATGGAGTTTGGTCAGTGTTGTGTCAGTCAAAAGTAGTACTTGTTGATTAGAACCTGAATCGGAGACTCAGAACGAGGCATTTCACGATGGAGGAGCATTGCACAGTGATAATTATACCTTTGCATGGTCATTTCAGTGACCAATACGAAGATTTCAGTGGTCAAATTTATGAAGATTTCTCAGGCAAAGTAAAATTGCGCCCTTGTAGGCCAGGGGCGCCCTTCTCTTTGAGGGTCTAGATTTTGTGGCATGTGCTCATAAATGCAGTCAATCTCTTCTGAATCAGCCCAGTTATCCGATGAGCTATCCTGCGAGGTTATCTGATGTTTACAGCTCCGGTAACTGATGTCAAAAGCTAAGGTTCAGGAGATTGAAGATTGAAAAAACTTGTCACTTTTCAACTTTTGCGCCCCTGTAGCTCAGGGGCGCCCTTCTTAAAGAGGGTCTAAATTCTGGCATTCTTGCTTGTTGATGCATCTAATCTCTTCACGACTAGTCTGGCTATCCGATGAGCTATCGAATGTAGACATCTGAGACTCAGAGCTCCGACAGTCAGGGTTAGAAGATGAGGTTACGAGGAGACTTCACATCACAGGAACTTCCTCTAATGGTGAAATTGTGCCCTTGTAGCCCAGGGATGCCCTTCAAGATGGCTCCTGAGATGGATGAGTTTGCAGATAAGGTCTTCCTGACATTTGTGCTACTCTAGACTGGTTTTGCAATGCACCAGTAAGCCTGTCAATCCGATATTCTGAGAGATCGTGGCAGAAATTCTACCAGGCACATAAATCAGAGGGTGAAGAATCATGAAATATTCACTGTAGCCTCTGTAGGCCAGGGGCGCCCAGCCTTTAGGCCTGTCATATGGTGTTA
Source organism: Sequoia sempervirens (assembly GCA_007258455.2). Lineage (NCBI taxonomy): Eukaryota > Viridiplantae > Streptophyta > Pinopsida > Cupressales > Cupressaceae > Sequoia > Sequoia sempervirens. The sequence goes on from VDFB02259375.1 coordinate 54,708, forward strand.
TTTGCTTTTGAAGTCTTCACGGGACTTGTGCCCAATTACTCCAGCTATCCAACGAGCCTAGCCGTCAACCTCCGGGATTTGGCAAACGCTCGTACGTGCGAGATCTTTGCAAAATACTAAAAAATGAAGACATCTCAGAAAATGGTTTAAGTCTGGTCATATATTCCATCTTGGGAAAGGCGCCTTTCTCTTTGAGGTCTTAGAAGCAGTTTTCTTGCTTCGTCGCCTCCACAGACATCTCTTGTAGGTCCTTCTAGCTATGCGTTGAGACAGACGGTGCGCGAATCAGGTCACCCCAGCTCCCAATATCAGAGGTCAAAGTAGGGTATCTGGTTGAGTGTTGTACTTTTGTTGAAATGGTGTTTGAGTCTTTTCAGGCCAAGGGCGCCCTTGCTTTTGGGGTCCTTAATACAGCTTTCAGGTGCCTTGCATATATTTGTTGGATGCAGAATACTTCTAGTCACACAGTGAGCCTATCCAGCCAGCAGGGTTCACCGTTCATCGTCAGCATCATTTGAAGTGTCAGATGGCGTATGGAGAAATGGCTAAGTCTAATGTCTGAAAATCAATTTAATCAAGGCCCTAATTTTTTGAGGTGTTAAATGATGGATTTTGTAGTGATGACTCCCAACAGACATTTCTTCCTTGCTCTATAGGCTTCGCAATGAATATTCCTACTCAGTCTTAGCATCACCCGGTCACCCGGAAATCAGTGTTGAATATGGCCAGCTTGTAACTTTGTAGTCAGCTACAAAGTAGGAAGTTAATAAAAAAACGTAATATCTTGAGCAAATGGACGCCTATGAGGACAAATGAGGACTTTTCGAAATCAGTGAAGTTTGTTGAATCCATCCAAAAGCTCAACGTGGTTTGTCAACTGATTAAACTAATATTAAATATTTATTTTTGCATATTTGAGCATTAAAGGGCGATTTTCTAAAATTGGCGCCCCTTTGTGCTAGATTTTCAAATTGCATGATGAATATTTTTATTATTATTTTATTCCGGACTTCAAGTCAGTCGCAGTTCGAACTGGAGGGGTCCAATCAGAAGTTTTCTATTTTAGTCGAGGTTTTTAAATCTTGCAGTTAGCATTATGGTGCGAATTTACTCTATTTATTCATGGCGCCTATCATTTAAATCACTCATCCAGCTTAAAGAAATTCGTATTTCTTCAAGGCAAAGGCGATTTTCTTCACAGGTTGGGCGATTTTATCAGTTTTCAATGGCTATTTCATCAAACAATTCCTTTTACAGGTGCAAGTTCACAATCATCAGCAAATTTGAAGAACAGGGGGCGATTTTAATAGAACATAGAAAAAACGTCTTTTCTCATTTCTAATTCTCAAAATTCTCTTAGATTTCAATTCGCATGTTCTTGAAATTGGCAAATTTTGGCAAGTTTGATCATCTGGATCGATTCTATATAGCTTCCTCGAATTAAATTCATGTGCTTGCATTTTTAGGAATTTTTAACTCCAGAGCATCAGTTCTCGAGTTTCTAATTTTCTCAGCTGAAAACTCTTTGCATGATTGAGTAGAAGTCAGATTTTTGCATTTCTGATGTTATGGGTTGTCTTAGAATCTTTTTCTAGACAAAACCCATATCTCAAATTTTGCCAAAAAATAACCCTTCGATAGGCTATTTTTAGCCTCGTGCTATTTTTAGCTTTCCAGAAATCTTGTAGAACATAGTCAAGTTCACAATCCAGGCGAGTTTTTCAAAATGCAGCGCACTCTTTCGAATCAGGACCAAATCAGTCCTTACTCACACTTCATCGGACAGTTAAGGCGAATCTCCATAGGTCTGCCAGAGCAATCCCTAGATCCAGTCAAAATCAGAGATTGATTATTCAGAACATTCAGTAGTCCGGGTTACGATTTAGTTCCATACCTATCTCCGCTCATTGTGTTGAGTTATGATGTCTTGTATTAAGCATTACAACTTTGCTACTTGCATGAGATAGTGTCAGTAGATGGACGAGTCATTTGCGTCTCAAGCCTCTGGACGTTGAAAGAAGTTTTGGTATCCCTCAGCACTCGAACAGTCTGGTTATTTCTATGGAGCAGTGCGAGCATGCATTCAACGCTGATGTGGACAAGTGCAAAGCAAAATGGCAGAGCGATGGTTGAAGCAAGCGAAGAACAAATTGCCAAATAATGTGGGTCGTGGTGAGTACAAGGATGAGTACGCAATTCTAATTACACTCTTGAATCGTGTCTCAGGTCATTCACATGCAAATGTTTTCCAGCCTTGGATGTATTACATCATTGGTCGCATCATATCTGGGCAGGAGCATTATGACTGGGCATCCTTCATCAGCGATGTTATCCACAAGCAGATCACCAGTTTCCTAGTTGCCCACGAGTTTCACATGTGTTCTTACCTCGTGTACTTGATTGCCTATCAGGTCAGTTCCGAGGGTTAAACACCGTTGGCATTCTCAGTGTTCAGAAAGTCTATCACTATTACGATCAGCTTGAGTTCACTAAGGCTGAACGTCACTTCAAGCGTGTTCACAAGGCTTTCCTGACTTATACAGTGAGAAATTTGGACTGGGAGTTGCACGTTCGTATCTCGGCAGTTGCTAGAGCAGCAATGGATGGTTGGGGACTGGTTCATTCAGTTCCCGACATACACTTATATCCGAGTATATGGATTTACAGGAAATCCAACTATGCTTCCACGCTATCCTTCGGATAGAACAATCTTTATGGAGTTCCTGAGGCAGTTGCATGATGTTCATCGTCATTTACGACGCAAGCATAAACCAGCTGCCAATTTTCCCTTCCCGGTTTGGAATATATTGGTGCAAGGCGGTTGGTATAAAGCGCAAGGTGAGGGAGCTAAGAGTATCATCTCAAGTATCTTGTTGAAGTGCGTGCCTATGATCCTTAGGAGGTCATTACATGGCTTCGCCTCGGTGGTCACATATCATAAGCCTTCTATGGAAGACTATTGGGAAAATTGTGTGGATGACTTCGAGGTCTGCAAACATAGCTACGACCGCTTCTCTCTCTTAAAAATTTCTGTATTCTTGTCAGAAGATGTGGGAGGTTTATCAGATGATGAGGGTGAAGTCCTTCCTCAGTTTTTCAAAGAGTAGGTTGACACACAACCAGCGCTGGCGATTGATTGATGCGCCAAAGTGCGGCGGTAAAGGAGGTCAAGTAGAGTTATTGAGCGATTATACTTTACCTCCAATAGCAAAGAAGACCTGGAGGGTAAGTGTGCCTAGAGCAGAGCTGCCAGTGGTGGATCCTTCGCTACCTTCCTCGTCGAAACCTAAACAAAAGAAGAGGAGTAATCCTCCCAAGAAAAGGTCAAGCACCAAACAATTCAAAAGGTAAGGTGCTTGCAATTGATACACACACGGACCCTGTCAGACAGCCTGTCACAGAGCCAGTTCAGAGGCCAGTTCAGAGTCTGCTAGTGCCTGAGGTTCAGCCTCAAGTTCCTATACCAGTTCTGGAGCAGTCACCAGTCCCAATATGACAGTCCCAATTCATATTGAATTGGATTTAGACTCCCCATCTCGCAGCAGCTCCTCTACATATTCACTCTCGTCAGAGCCTCCTATTGCTAGTATAGATCCTTCTAGTAGCATTAGCCAAGACCAGTCTTGGATTGAAGCTCAACTAGGAAGGAAGAGGGAGGCAGCCATCCTATGTCCTTAATCATTCAAATTTTGATTAGGTTTACGGGATGTGCTAGACAAGAGGATCGAGTATGGTCCAGTGCAAGGAATCTTGATATGGAGATGCGTCGTCAATCTTGCTATACCTCCATAGGGAAGAGCTTGGATGAGTTGGAATCTCAGGACTTTGACGTTATCACAGTCAACCTTGGTCGTAGTACACGCCAGACTCAATTTGATCTCCTATAGGTTGCTACAGACAGTGCCAGGGATAGAATGCTAAAGGACAGAGAGGATAAGGCAGCCCTCAAGGCTGAAATCAGACAGCTTCGCCAGTACATTTCTAGCCTTGTACACAGGTCAAATGTCATTGCCACACTCCCGTCGATGCTTGAGCCTCTAGCAGAATAGGGCCAACTTAATCATTTAGTTGCATATGGCAAGCGTTTGGATGAGTGGGAGGAGGAGTTCATTGCTAGAGGCCGTTCTATGCTTACAAAATTATATCAATTACGGTATAATGCATGAGAGCTCCGTCTACGTCTCCAGGATGAGGAGCAAGACATGGCAATTAATAGACCTCGGGATGAAATTATGATTGCTCACCTGAGTATGGCATATGAATCAGTCATAGATGCAGAAGATAAAGAAGCTATCTACTCTTGGAAAACACAGTTGGTTTTCAAAGCAAAGATAGAGGAAACAATGGCGTCAGAGTTGGCTGAGAGTAGAGAGCACGTTACTAGTGCACTCTGGTTTGTGAGGACCTTAGTATCTCGCTTACCGTGTCGATATCAGATTGAGGGTGGTGCGTATGTTGAGCTTATTGATGTCTGATCGAGCTCAAGCACTACGTTCATACCATTTTCAATGGGGAGACCGTTGGTTGTAAGATTTCTGAGCTTACAGTCATGTCAGCGTTGTTTGATGAAGCAACGAGGAGCAAAGGTGAACTTCAGTCCCAGATCACAGCTGGTGAGGACATGTTGCACCGGCATAGCATTCTTCGACAAAGTATCAAAGTTCCAGATAGTGATGCAATTAACAATCTTGTTGAGGGATTGGTTGCTGAGATCTATACCCGGTAGACTTAGGTTCCCACCTCTCGGGATAGGCGTTATACCACGAGAGTTAAACTTGGTGTTATCTTTTCAAGTTAACTTTCCATCTCATCTCATGCATATCTATTCTGGGATTAGCTTTATTCACTTGGAGTTGTATTTAGGGTTTACGTTAACTGATGGTAGTGTTCCGGTTAACTTGCTTTCAATAAGGACATGCATGCTTGCACATTGTCCACATAGATTAGGGTTTTCAGTTAACTGATGGTAGCTTTCCAGTTAACCGTATAGTTTGCTTTATTAGGGTTTAGCAATAATCTTGCATGCATTGCGAGACTGTAGTTGACTCAAGGTGATTTTAGGGTTCCCTACACCTTTTGATGTCTATAAATAAGAGCTTTTGTTCATTGTGCATAACTTTTGCACGAGAGAGAAATATATGCTGTGCCTACCTTGCATGTATTGCTGCGTTACGTATCACATTCATGAGTATTTACTATTATGATGGTGTTATGCCACTTGGGTTTCATGCAATTATGATGGTGAATTCTTGCTTTAGTTAGATATAGTGGCTAGTTTGATAAGTAGATTGTATCGTGTCTGCGCTGCCACGAATTTATTGTCCTGGCTATCCTTCATGTTTTGTGTTCAATAACTTATTCCGAGATTGGTGATAGATGTGCCACCTTTCCTTCAAGTTGAGAATCTGTGTGCCGAGATTTATCATGTGATGTGTGTGAATAATAAACTTATTCAGATTGAGCTGATAGTTGTGCCACCTTGCCTTCAAGTTGAGAATCTGTACTTAGTTTATCGTGTGTTGTCGTGTGTTGTCATTTCCAATAAGCCTATTCAGACAAGCAGATAGTTGTGCCACCTTGCCTTCACGTTGTGAGTTTGTACCCGGCTTATCGTCAGATAATCATTCCTACTCCATTTCCTCATGCTCTGAATTCTTAAGGGGATTAGATAGTTAAAGTTACTTAGTTTTGTGTGTTGTAGTTAAGTCTTGTGAAACTAGAAAATACTTAGCTGCAACGTATAGAGTTTTCGTGAAAGCCTTGTACCTCTTACAGCTGAGACAAAAAGACAGGATATAGTTTAGTTTATTTCCCTTTTCAAGCACTTTTGTCAAGCACGAGGGAGCTTCCCCTCCTAATTTGAAGAGCACTCATTGCGTAGTGTGCATAGTTGTCCGTACCAACTTGCACTCCAAAGGTGTTAGTTGTTACGCCAACACTATCAAGTCCTTTCTCAGATCTACTTGGCGGAATTAGGGATTTTTAAAAATTTATAACAAGATAAGGCCTGGATTGTATTCAACTATTCATATATAAAAGATCCCTCTACAAAGAACCATAATCCTTAACCAGAGAAGAAAAAAATTAGTAGGCAAAAAGCATCGGTATAAAACTCTGTTACAAAACTAGATCAAACTCATTTTACAGTGAAAGACAATGAAGAAATATATCTTATATGCAAATAAGATATTCTTCTGCTTATAACAAAGTTTTTCTTTAACCTAGATATCAGCACTGTTACAGCTGAATTTCATTTTATAAATACAGATGCAATATGGTTTATCTTTCAAACATAAATTTGAAAAGAATTTAAGGAAATTTCAAATAAGGAAGCTTGCAATGGATTTTGAAAGAACTACCTCGCAATCCATCAGAAGAATGTCAAAGAAATAGGGTTGTACAGGAGGATCAGATGATTCAAGTGGACACTGTTTTGATGAAAAAAAATCATTATTGTTCTTGATTCTGTTATGAAGCATTTCAGAAACTATTTGCACGGCCTGTTCTCCATTATCAACACATTTGACAGTGGCACCTAACCGGGTAAGCGTGGCTTGTGCGAGTTGTTGTAAAACAGCATTATCTTCTGCAACAAGTATATGCATGCCTTCCAATAAATTCTGAGGTCTCAATTTGTTATCCTTTTGTGTTAGTTCTGGCCACATTTGCTTTTGATCTTGCAAATTTACCAAACTAGATTCAGGTTGATCAAAGGATTTCCTTCTGAAATGTTCATCACTAGTTTCCATCTGTGGCAAAACATTTGATGCCTCAATTTTTGAAGCTTGCTGCATTCCTTTTCCAGTGAGATCCTGCACAAGCTCCCAAACTCTATGCAAACGTGAGCCATGAACTGGCTTATGTAATATCAAGTCACAAGGAACCGATCCTCTCTTCAAGTTCTCCAAGTCTACACGAGGAGTGTTTGCACTAGCTAGCCACACAACCTTACAGCTAGGCATCTGTCCAACTCCAGAAAAGTTACTTATAATTACTGATATTTGTTCCGGAGGTCCTACAATCATGTTGATATCTACAACAACCAGTAGGTGCACACTTACTCTATTCAGTCTTCTATGTTTAGATTCCTCAGTAGCTGGGCCATATCCACCTGGAGAAAGTTTCTTTACACCATAATCAGGGAATGTGTCATCTTGATGTCCTCCTAAGTCCTTATCATCCACGCAAGGATCTTTCAACAAACTCTCTGAAAAAACCAACTCAGAAGTCTCGGAAGCCCTTAAACTCTGGAAGAGAACCTCTTGTTTGAGATTTTCAAGTGTTGGGATAAAATCCCCCCATTGGTTTATCATCAAAACTGATACACATCTGTGTTCCAGCCATTTCTTCAAAATCATTTTGCTTGCCTCTCCATTCATTGCAAGGACTGCATAGACATTTTCTTTGAGAGCAGGCCTTTTCCAGTGGCCTTCTGAAATGCTGCATGTCAATGAAGAAGATTTCCATCCTAGTTGCCACTATTGAATGTTAGATTTTCCACATGAATCACTTTTAGCCTACACAGAAACTCCATCAAATGCATGCATACCTGATGACTGATTTTCTCCATTCTTGCTCTGATCTACAGTAATGTCAGCATTTTTGAAAAAGAGATTAAACCGAAAGCAAGTTCCCTTTTCCCCAGGTTCACATTTATCAACAATCTTAATATTTCCACCCATTAGATGCACCTGCCACACACAATAGGATTCAAAATCAACATTTTAAGAACCACTGATATTGTCAGAAAATATTGAGGTGAACCTACATTCACAACAACATGTAGAGTTCAACAAAACATGAAATTCAAATATACTAAAAACTAATATCAAGCATCTATGAAATTTCTTTTGAAAAGAAAAAGAAAATGATACAAACACACAAGATAAAGAAATTCCAGTTAAGAAGTGAGGAAATAATAGTATGCATTACTTACCAATGATCGAACAATGCCAAGACCCAGACCAATGCCACCCTGGTTTGTAGAAGTTAATCCATCAACTTGGACAAAGTTCTCAAAAACAGACTTTTGTCTGTCCTTTGGAATACCCTTTCCTGTATCATCTACCTCAAACTCGAACTCAACATAATTTGAATCATTTTGAACCTCAGAAAAGGCATCTAATTGTTTGTAAGCATTACCAACCTCAAAGATCCATTTAGGCATACAACTCCAAAATGCCCTGAAATGTGGACCATTGCGGTCGTCACGAACTGAGGGCTTCCTAAGGGTAACTTGCTTAACCCAAGCACGTAATATCACATGGCCTTTAGATGTAAACTTTACACTGTTGCTTAGTAAATTACAGAATATCTGCTTCAGTCGAACTACATCACCTTTAATCCATGATACTTTCTCTGCAGACTCATCACACAAATCCAATACAACTTCTACACCTTTATCTAATGCCATAACAGAGAACATATCTACAACTTCTTCAAGGACCTGAACTATATTGAAGTCTGTCTCTTCAAGTTGCAGCTTCTCAGCCTCGATTTTAATCGTATCCAAGATAGAGTTTAATATACCTGAAAAATATGTATATACACAAAAAATAATTTATTATATATAGAGCACAAATCAATTCTAGTTTTTGAAAAGGGCTACTTCCACAGCTTGAGAACTTCTGCAAGCATAATCTTGAAGAAAAATTCACACAGAAATATCAATAACTTTTGTAAATAAATTAGAAATTTATGGATACCAAAGATGTACTAAACTTGCATTTATAATCTTTTAACTTTGTCAGTTCTAATGTAGTCACTGAGACAGACTTACCAAGCAAGTTACTTGCACAAGAATTCATTTGCGAGAGGTTCATCTCCAATTCTGAACCTTCAGAAGCATCATAATGACAGAGACCAATGAGGCCAATGATAGCTGCAAGAGATGTCCGCAAGTCATGACTCATTCTTGCAAAATTAATACTTGTTTGGTTATTTTTTCTCTCTGCTTGTTCTGTTGCCTCAAGTTGTTGAATTAATCCTGCACAGAGGTGCATTTCTCTATTCCCAGCTCGTGTAAGAACAAAAATAAAAACACAGCTTATGAAGAACATGCAAGCTGCCAAGATGATTAGCAAAATTAATGTTGTGTGGCCCTGTTTATTCATGTGACCCCAAATGCTTTTGCAGGGAATGATGACAACACATACCTAAACAAGCAAATTGACTTACAAGTGAGAAATAATCAAAAGCATGAGATGGAACATATAATCATACAAAACATGACCGATGTTTTAGTATCCTAATAAGAAAAAAATTAAACATCTTGGAGTGGAAAAATAACTCATATTTGTAGAATACACAACAAAATTTACATGTGATCCTTTCCAACAGATTTCAGGGATTGCATCAAGGAAGTATATTTCTAATATTAATTTTAAAGAAACACATCTTCCTTTTTTGTTCATGGAAATGTTCAATTCTTAACCTTTCCAGCAAAGAACAAAGTTCTATACCATAGTTGTTCCAGCAAGATGGATGGGTGTACTGTCCACTATGTACAATGCACCTTGAATTATTGCATCAGAGGAACTGAAAGTTTCACTGCCCAATCTTGATATATTCTTTAATTTGTTTTTTAGATGCAATGCTGCTGCTGCCACCACAAGATTGCCGGATTTTGTAGCTTCTAACAGTATAGGTTTGTCTAGTTCCCCTCCAACATGGAAAGCTGCTCCTGTTTGTGCAAGCAAATATCCATCTTTTGTGGCCAAATACATATCACCACCAAGAAGATTAAAATGTGTAATGAAATCCATTAAAATTCTCATTGGCACTCCTAAAGCTAATACTCCACAAGGATCTGCAGAAGATGCATCTTTAATAGAAGCCAGTGAAAGGAATAATAGTTCCTTAGATTGACCAAATGCCAAACCCCAAGTAGCAAATCCATTATTACTGTAGAGAGCATCTCTGAACCACTTTGTGCCCCAAAAAGAAAACGTGCCTGTTGGAATTGCTTCCCCCATTGGTAGCCCTGTAGTAGCACTCGCTTTCTGACAATACCACAGATACTGTTGCCTGTAAGAAGTGGGATTTCCTGCATGTGTCATACTGATGTTTGTATAGGTTCTGTTTGCATACAAGATCAATGTCTCATTAAAGTCTGTATAGTAAGAGACAAACAATCCATTTTTTCCCATGTAGAAAACTTGTGTTGTGTATGGAATAGTTGAATATTCTTGAAAAAGAGCAGGTTTCACCTACAATAACAAGTAAATACCATTATTATTTGCTAGTCACAATCATGACAAAAATTATAACTCATTCCAAACTAAAATTACCCAACCAAAAGTACCAACCTGGTTCTCCAATGTTGAAAATGAAGACAAGTTGCCTTTTATCAAAGATGATTCCATCAAAAGAGCTAAATGGATTGTAGATTCACAATTTCCTTCAAAGACTGATGCAGTATATGCTTTAGCACGTGCAAGCAACTCACTACGAAGAGCATCAGAAACAATAGAAACTGAATGCTCGGCATGTTTTGATGCAAAGAACCATGTTATAATTGTGATTGCTGTGCCAACCATGACAAGTAATAGCTGCAAGAAAAAATCATGTTGTTTTAACTTTTGACATACAAGTTAGCACAAATATGTTTATCCACTCATTTTTCCTAGTAGTTCAAAACTAGCAATCAGTGTACCATAAATTCCTACAAAAATATCCATTAGACTTGTACAGGTCAACTTAGCATAGAACATATTATCACAGATTTGCAAGGGGAAACTTTTGTTGTCCATATTCAACAAATTAGCATTCAAATGAATAGAATTATAGCTTATGGCCCTTGACATAAGATTTCAAACAAGTTCTTAAAAGTGGCATCTTCCGAGTTACAATTGAAGGAGACTCGAAGGTTCTAATCCAAACAATTGACAATGCTTGGCTACCTAATTCCAATGTCCAGCAATACAAAAAATCACACACGAAACATCATTGGCATTTGTATAACATTGCTAATCAAGTACTATCCAACCTGTACATGATGAACAAGGAAAACCTCCAACAAAGAAGACAAGCTAGCAAACTACGCTTTGAAACATTGGTGATTGTACTAGTCACAACTACAAAGGCACTCTTATTGTATCTAGTTCATCCAAACATTTTTGGCCTTAGAGAAACAACATTTCCAAATTTTAGGGACATCAGTGGGACAGCAAGGGAATGATAAATCATATATATATATATAAGGGAAACCCGGGGACACGTCCGCCCCCCCACCTAAAATGGCCCATCCTTGTCCCCGGGACTTCCCGAGTACAGGGGGACGGCTGGGGGACATCCCCTGGCGTCCCCCACGTCAAAGCATGTTTTAAAAATAAAAAAAATATATAATAGTTTTCAGTTTTCTGGTTTATGAGTTGTTCGTTTAAATTATTTTCATATATCTTTCACAATATTTGGAACACTCACAAGATAAATATTTGCTGCTCTATTAGAGATATATAAAAATAACAAAAATTTATTCCAAAAGTGCATAAATTTAAATTTATTTGCTTGCTGTTCACCAATAGGTTATAGAGACAAAGACTTAGGATTTTGACCTTTTTAAACAGTTCTTCACAATTGGAAATAAGCTGAATATTAAGGCAATTTGATGCCCAAAACTCCTTGAGTGCAGTAATTGTCCCCACATTTAACTGCTCAAATCCATATCAGACAATACCCCAGCATTGAATTTACTTCCAATAGTCCACACTCCCATCAAACTACAATAATTTTGCCTTCAAATGCGTCAACTATTCATTATTGTTCTTGCCAAGTAATCAATAACCTAGGTGAAACAATCTTCACTATAATCATAAATGTTCACCCAATTTGTGAGTTGGAAATAACCTTATGTAATTTGATATAAGTTTATAAATTATAACTTGGAGGCTGTATCATGATTCAAGAATGTTAATTCTGAATTTTCAATGCATATTGAGTATTGACAAAGAATGTTGAAGACAAGTGTTATATGTTAAGGTTCTATAATGTATATTATGCATGCTTTATCCATGTTTTCATATGAATATTTAAAATTTCCCTATATATTTAAAATTTTCCCTATATTTTATATAGCCCTTCCCCCACTGTCCCCAAATTTGGCCTCAAAAATTGGAAACTTGGGGACTCGTCCTGCCGTCCCCGTCCTGGAAACTTGGGGTAACACTTATATATATTTATATATATATATATATATAAAAAAAATACAATCAACCAAAAGCAAAACAATCATAAAAGAAAAACACAAACAATAATAATTCCCATAAGCAATCAACCAAACCCATAACTCATAATTAAACATAAATTAAATACAATCAACCAAAAGCAAGCAAACAAGCAAAGTAAAAGAAACAAATAGAGGTCCCTATTTTGCTAAGACAAAATGAGGCATGTGTGTGCAAGACACAACAATTGGCAACCAAATAGGAAAAATGTTCCTGAGCATTGTAAAGCCATGAACCCTTCAAACACCTAGCATCCTTGATCTTGGTTGATCAAAACAAGAAAAAGAAAAACCCACCAGAGGAAGAAAACATCACAAGGCACCTCTCAAAAAATGATGAGATTACATGGTGTGTGTAAGTAATTTGTTCCCTCAAGAGTTAAGCTGAAATCACAATGAGATGGAATCCACAATAGGCTACATAAGTATAGTTACATCTTCAACTAATCGGGGGTCTATTAGATTACATGTGTCATTAAAAAGACATGATTGATTATTACCTAAGAATTTCTCTTCTACCAACCAAGCATCCATAGCCCCGACAAAATTATGTCCTACACCACTCAAAGTATAGCTCTACTACCATCCAAGCATCCATAGCCCCAATAGAGGTTACTTGATTCACCCAAATAGTTGAGTTCTCATGATATCTTTCCTTTCTTATTACTTGTTACTGCCTTTCCTTTCCTTTCCTTTTCTTTTCTCTCTTGATTCTTCTCTTTTTCTTTTTTGAACTCAAGCTATCTCAATCTTTAGGCAATGAAGCCTACTTCTGGGTTGGGAGTCATAGTGATCACCATAGAAGAATGTAACCTTCAGCTTTTTCACTTGAGGTGAACCCACGACATCTAACTCTAACCAACCCAAGAGCATTTAAGGCGTGTATAAAGTGTAAGATCTCAAACATTCCTTTCTTAATCCCCATAAGTCTCTAGTCCTTGAGCTGTAGATGAGTAAACACAAAACCAATGAACCCCAAACAAATGACTGATCCAAAAGTCAAAAATATCAGCAGAAAACTTCCATCCAAGTCACCCTTCAAGTTTATCCCCAAAGGAAATAGGGAAACAGCTCTTTGAGCAAGACCAAAAGGACAAGAAATCACAAGCAAAGGAAAACATTCCATTAAACAAAAATAAAGAAAAAAACCTAAAACAGAAAAAAACTAAACTAAGACAACAAGTTGATCCAAAAAAATCAAAACAATCATAAAAGACAAACACAAACAATAAAAGATAGACCCCAAGGCCACATAAATAGAAATCTGCACTATGTACAAGGAGGTCCTTAAGACCTTAAGGAACCAAAATAAAGTTTAAGGTACTGCCCATTAACTAGTAGTAGGACAGCCTCTCCAGTCAAAGAACTAATCCTAAGGTGTGGTTCCCTAAGATCTCAAAAATATGGTAAGGACCTAACCACAACTTTTTAAATTTAGGGTGGTATCCTTTTTTTCTCTCACTTTATCCCACAAAAAAAAAGGTCAATTATCCTAAAAGCCTTCATTTTATCTTTTTTTCAAACCACCTCCTTACCACTACTTGGTGTTTTGCTACATGTTCTAGGGTAATATTTCTCTTTTCTTCTAGGTTTAACAAATTCAACAATCTGACTTCAACCTTTATTTTGTTTCTAAATAGTCTTTCATGAATTGCAAGGTTGGGATTCTCAAGTTGATAGTGAACACAAGATTGAGCTCATAAACCAATTGATAAGGGGATGTCCCCGAGGAAGCTTTAACCTTAGACCTATCAGCCCACAAATAATACTTCAATTTGGTGTGGCAATCTCTAGGACTTTTCTCTTATAATTTATTAATAATATCAAGCAAATTTTTATTTGTAGACTCACCAACACCATTTCCTTGTGGATAATAATGGTACGAAAAAATTTCAAAATTACCTTATGCTCAAAATTCCTTTGTAGTAAATTAGCTAAGGAAAAGACAAAACCGTTATCACATACTAGAGCAAAAGGCATCCCAAAACTAGCCATAATATGTTGTTCCAAAAACTTTACAACCATCTCATTTGTGCAATTTTTACATGCTATCACTCTTGTTTATTCGTGTGAATAAGGTGTTTTACCTAACTAGTTCACCTAGTAGGTCCTATTCACATGTTAAGTTTACTTAGATCCTAAGAATTTTTCTAGAAGTCATAGTTGTCTTGATGAGATCTTATCTCATGTCATTTACCTCTTGTGTCTTAGGTCATTAAATATTTGTTATGTGAGTTGTCTCATGTCATAGGATTAAGACACTTGTCATGATTTTGTCTAATCTTATCTCTCACCTTGCCCATATAAGCAAGTCTCCTCTTGCATCTTGCTAGGCATATCAAGGGCATATTGTATTCTTGTTTGGTGGAATAGCATCTTGTGTTGTTGCTTCTCTCGTGTGTGTGTGGAGGTTATTTGGTGTTACAGATTGATGATGCTCATTGCATCCCAGTTACTCACTTCAACATGGTATCAAAGCTTTGAATTTGGCACACCCCTTCCTTTTTCTTAGAGAGTTTATCCCATCAAGTTTTCTATTGTAATTTGAGTTTTTTGTATGATCTTGTAAATTCTCATATGCTCTTTTTTTGTATTTCAATATGATCTATAGAATCAAAAAAGATTTGCAAAGATTTGTTGATCCTATATTGTATACGTGTTTTTTGGTGATATAAGGTGATTACAACATTTTTTTACTATAGCAGCAGTATTTGTGGCTGTCCCATTACATATAGGAGGTTCGAGAAAGTCAAATTTGACTTCTGTTTCAATCAAATTGGCCACCATTTGACATAGGAGCAAATGAGGGTTTGAAGCTCGAATCTAGTGAATAGCTTTTTACTGGATCATTTTTTGCCCAAACGAACCTTGACATTGTGCTCATGAGGCTGATTAGACAAATTTTGACCATAAATTTTCCCATATTCAATGTCGAGATCTTTCAAGAAAAGAATTACAAGAAAGCCATACAACCCCTCTGTGCAACTGTACAACAATTTTTTTTCAAAAAGAAAAGCGCTTTACCCCTAAGACTAGCCATAGTGGCTTGTAGACCACAACGACAACAACTAAGTTTCCAATGTGACACCACCTGCCGCCACCATGGGCACCTCACCCCGCCACCCATTTGTCACTTCGTTAGCGACGGGGGGGGCAAGGCTTTTATTTAAAATCCCTAGCAGTGGCTAATCCTACGGGTGACCAACACTTGGCCCCCAAGGTGCCCTATTTTTGCTTCTAATGCACTAATCAGGCAACTTTTTCCAGAGAGACATAATGTTTCGCTCGAGTATCAAAATTTTGCAAACGAAATATTGATAGAAAGTTGGTTTCGAGAACTATCCAATAATGCAGGTTTTTTTCTCAAATTTTGTTGTTGGTGCTTTTTATAGCCTATTGAAGTCAAATATGTACAATATTTGCTCTCAAGCTCTAGCTTTTTCCTAGTTCCTTCATTTTTCACAATTCTTGTGGTTTTGGAAAGTTCATTCAAAGCTCTTTAGAGCTACTCATTCACTTTTTCTAGATTTGGCCTTAGGTATAACTAATTCAAATTTATGTGTTTTAGCACTTTGTTGATTACTTGGATCTTTTGGCATCTTCAATCTTTTTGTTTGCGTGGGATCACTTCATTTGAGCTGCTTTATATGTCTATCCAACATTTTTTCCTTTGTGGGCATTTTAAGCATCTTTTGTAAGCACTTATTTGTAGAAACACTAAGATAAAGTGCCACACTATTGTATATGTTTTGGGGGATTTTGCATATCTTGTAGTGCCATATTTTGTACTTGCATTGTATTACAAAATTCCATGGGGGGTCGTGTAGTGCCTTAGTTATTTGTCATCACACTTTTGTCAAGTGAGTGTTCATCCATGAAAACAACGAATCCTTTCATGCACTACATGGTGAGACACAATTTTAGTGGATTTGTCTCACCTCTCCCTAGTCAACATTATGGGGGGGTATTATATTGTTGTGCTAATGCTTCCTTGGTTTTGCTTTGGAGTGAGCTATATATCTAGTATTTTTTCCTATGTACTATGTGGTTGCAAAGGCTGGTTACCCATGCATTTTGGAGAAATGGATCATTTACCATATGGAAACTCTTGTGTTTCGATTTTGTGGCGGCAATCTTCCATCCTCAATTGATCAATGTTCTTCAGACTATTGGAAACTGTATTTTTGACTTGCATTGGTTGAGTAGTGTTGATGGGGTCACTTGTGTAGATTCATTTGCCATTTGTATCTTCGACTGTCAAATGTTATTTTCCTTTGCCATCTGATCATTATTCCAGTAGTGTCGCTGGAGGCACTCATGCAAATTGTTGTCTTCATGATCCTAATCACCATCCTATTTTTACAAGAGGTTATTCAATTTCAGCACTATAGCAATCATCTTTTGACAGTTGTTTACAGCTTATTCGTGCTTAAGTGATGTTCTTCATGTTCCTATTTTTTTGGGGACATTGTTTTGGAGGATTCTTAGTCCTTTATCTTGTATTTCTCTCTTTTGGAGAGGAGTTTTCTCCCACAAGGTTTTCTCCTTTTCTCCATTTGTGAGTGATTGTTTTGTACATGGGTACTTCATCAGCCTTTGTTGTTGGGTCCCATCTTTTGCATCTTTGCATTGGTTTGTTCCTCCCTAAGATTCACTCGAGGGGTGTTGGTGTGAATAAGGTATTTTACCTAACTAGTTCACCTAGTAGGTCCTATTCACATGTTATGTTTACTTAGGTCCTAGGAATCTTTCTAAAAGTCTTAGTTGTCTTGATGAGATCTTATCTTATGACATTTAATTCTTGTGTCCTAGGTCATTTAATGTTTGTTATGTTAATTGTCTCATGTCATAGGATTAAGACACTTGTCATGATCTTGTCTAATTTTATTTCTCACCTTCCCTATATAAGCAAGGCTCCTCTTGCATCTTGCAAGACATATCAAGGGCATATTGTATCCTATTGTATTCTTCTTTGGTGGAATAACATCTTTTGTTGTTGCTTCTCTCTTGTGTGTGGAAGTTATTTGGTGTTGCAGATTGATGATCCTAGTTGCATCCTAGTTACTCACTTCAACATGGTATCAGACCATGAGAGATTCCAACATTGTCCACCTTGTAAATAAATTTGTGTCCTATAGAAGAATTGGGGTTAATCATACCAATGAAATCTAGGTCCCATTGGACAAAAGGACATACCTCATAAACAAGCTACAAGGGCATGGCAAGGTTCTTAACCCTATGTGTAGTAGTGTGGCAAGTGTGACATGTCTTTACATGTTGATGAACATCTTAAATAATTGAGACCAGTAATATCCAGCCATGAGAATCCAATGAGTTGTATCACCAAATCCATGTCTTGTTCCAAGCATATCATGGAATTCTACAAAAACTTGGACCACTTATGTTTTGTTTAAGCATCACAAGTAAATACCTTCATAATTTCTCTTGAAAAGATCACCAACATTTATCATACAGCTACCACTTTTCATCCTTAGTGCTCTCCTCTATGATGCACTCAAAACTGCAGGGCATATGATCTTAAGTAAATAATAGACAATATCTCTACACCAATCATCATCTATAATGGTGTCCACTATGTATTACGGATTGCCAACATTCCAACTATGTGTCTATCTCAACGAAAAATTTAGAAAGCCCTTGACCTCTAACCAATTTCATAATCTGAATTTCTAAGTCAAACTCTTATAGGATTTCCATCCATTTCCCTCATCTCCTAATTCATTTTACATTAACGGAGCTTTAATTGCCTAATTGAGAACTATGGAAAAAAAATTACTTCTCAAAATATAATGTTTGAACTTTTTAACCGCCCTTACTAGCACATACACTTGCTTTTCCAGGTTGGAGTACCTTACCTCTACATTCTTAAGGGGGAACTCATGAAGGCAATAAACCTCTCATCTCCAATATCCTCCTTTTGTGTCAACATGCCAACACACAAGTGTTCAAAAGCAAACAAATAAATATAAAAGGGATGTGTATAATAGGGTCCAATAAAAATAGGAGTGTTAGTAATTGACTCCTTTATCTAAGCAAAGGCCTACTTGGCCTCAACAATCCATTGAATTTTGGCATCCTTCTTTAACATGCCATTTAAAGGACAAACAATCTCTGCAAAACCACTAAAGAATTTTCTAACAAAACTTATCTTACCAAAGAAAGATTTAAGTTCTTTTTTGCTTCCTAGTAGAGACAGTTCCATAATTGCTTCAACTCTATCTAGGTCAAGAAAAATCCCCTTTTCAAATATTACATGACCCAACAACTTTCATTTTGTTCAAAAATGCAATTCTCAGGATTCAAAGAAATTCTAGATTCTTTACACCTTTGGAGAATTTTCCTTAAATCATAAATATGATCTGCTCTATTCTTAGAAAAAACTACGAAATCATCCATTTAAATAATAATGCATTTACCAATAAAACCTTTAAATGTGACATCCATGGCTCTCTGAAAGGTAGCTCCAATTTTGATCAAGCCAAAAGGCATCCTTCTATAAGCAAATGTGACCCATTTCATAATAAAGGTAGTCTTCAACCTATCTTCATGCCTTACTATCATTTAGTTATATCTAGAATAATCATCCAAAAAGTACATCATTTGTGCTCCATTCACAATCTGCAAAACTTCATCACAAGAATGCCATGGGTAATTATCCTTTTCAAAGGCCTTGTTAAGATTCCCGAAATCCACATATAACCCGATTTCTCCATTCTTTCATACAAGCACTAGATTAGCCACCCAAGTAGAATGTCTAACTAGGAAAATGATTCTAGTGAATAATAGTGCTTCTATATCTCTTTATAGGGTAATAGTGCTAATAGGGCATTTACAAGACATTGCTTCTATCTAAAAGGCTTGACACCTAGTTTCAATGGAATGGTATGAGTAATAACCGAGATGTCACAAGTTTTCAACTCATCATATCTCCAAGAAATCACTTCTCTATAATCTTTCAAAGCTTTAACTATAGCATCTTTCTCTTCTTGTGTGCATGCTCTTACCATGAGCATGTCTCTTACTTCTTGTTCGTCGCCCAAATTATATGCATCATACTACCCACATTCTACACTAGGAGACACTATCTTCTATTTAACAATGTCATCTCAATCAAAGAGTCTTTCCAATGCCACCATTCCCTTCAATGTGTTGTTGGTTTTCAAATTCATAATTCCTTCATCATTAGTCTCAAAAGGAACTCTATCCTTCTCATCTCTAATTTGTGCTTCAAAACTTTTGAATTAGTAATAAACTCGAAAATATGATTATCATCTTCAAATATCTAGAATTTTTTTATATTGCCTAAGACTACAGGGACAAACACTAGCTCTACTAAAAACCTCTTCAATCTTGATTTTGTCATGGTCTCCAAAGTACTAGAAACAATTGACAGTGTGTCTACAATTTGATTCTTTCTCCTACAAATTAATCAAATGTTGAATGCATCAAAGTCCTCAATTAATTCCCAAACTCTATTACTATAATCTACCAATCTCTTATCATGACAAGCATATTGAATCCTAATTTTTTTGGTGATCAACTGTGAATATCCTTCCACCTATAGATATTTTACCCTCTTTTGATGTGCAAGGAGCAATCCTCTTACCAATGCTTCATATGTAGCTGCATTGTTAGTGCATGTGAATTGTAGTCCATAAGATGCAAGAAATGATTTACCTTTAGGATTAGTCAAATCAACCCTTACACCACAACTTGCTTAGATTTGGACCCATCATATCTCAATTTTCACATCTGATCACTTTCCATAGTCCTGAGTCCCTTGCCAAATTTCACTTTTGGTAGCTGCATTCTCTAAGATATACCTAGTATATTATCCTATTACTTTCTACCACGAAGCTCTTCCTTAGGTGTCCAACTAGGACCTTGAACACTTTGAATGATTTCCAATGTATTAACAAAATCAATCCCCTATTCTTGTACTTCAAATATAGTGGAGCTCTCTAATTCTGTAATATCTTCAATAATGACTTGTGAATCTAGCTTTAAAGTCACTGCATTAACTTTCTTAACCACTTCCAAGCATGCTAAACATGAAAATTCTGAATGGAATTCATTGTGAATCATACACCAATTTGGAAGTAATAACTTGAAAGCACATACCTATGTCCTTGGGATTTTCTTATCATTGGCTAATTTTTGCATGAACTCATAGAGTTTAGAGTCAAGGGTGTTATGCACTTGTGAATTGGATCCTATATTCTCTACTTCTCCATTTATGTAACCTTCACTAGAGAGGAAGAAAGTAGCAAGGATTTCATCTATTATGTAGACTCCAAGATCAAAATCTACGTAGGCAACTTCATTAAAAGAGTCATTCTATAAACATATGTTTCAACATGAATTCACATTCAACCTTAATTTGATTCAGATTTCCCTTCTAAGGTACCCACAAATGTAAAAAATCAATAGAAAAGTAACCATTAAGGTTCCTAGTCCATTATCTGCTAAGAGCATTCCATAAAACTCAAGGATATCCATTACCTAGATACCAATACATTGTTGTATTTGCAGCTCTAATACCACCTAGATATACACATCCTTCAATTCACCTACAATTCTAACCTTTGTCTTGTCCAACTGAGCAATTTTCTTGTTGGTCTAGGTGGGCACCATTCCCAAATTTTGACAAATATAATAAGGCATAACATTTGCAAAAGCACCAAAATCAACTAAACAATTATGTAAGTTCTTACCAAATATCTTAAGGTTTAGAAGGAAAGGGGGAAAACCTAGTCTACCTCTATATAAGGCTGCAAGCAAATCTACAATTGCAAAAACCTTATCTTTATTTTTATGCGATTCAATGTTCTTTTCTTTTTTATTTAGGGAACGAAATAAAGTCTCCTTTTGATCAAAACATTTTTGCAATACATCATAAGAGAAAAGCTAGCTTTAGTTTTCTTCTATTCATTAATGAAATCATAATAAAGCCAAGCTCATTGTTTCCCTACCACAAGATTTGATTCATCTTTTGCCCTCATTGATCTAGGAACTAGGGTTGGAAATTTTGCAATGCTTCCAACACTAAGTTGAAATTGGGAGCAATTGTGCATTGGACTCTTATCTTCTTAGCAAAGAAGGCTTTCTTAACTTGCTCCACAACTTCATCTCTAGAATCCTGGCCTAGAAAACATGGAGGTTCCCCTTTATTCTCATCAACTCATCAATTAGTTCCTCTACTTCCCAATGAACTCCTTGATGATGGAAACAAATGGAAGAGCCTTACTAGGGCGCTCCCAAAATGTGCAGAGAAGGGTCTCAATAAAATTTTCAATCTCTACCATGATTGCATTGGTAGGCTCTTTCAACACAATGAAATTGCTTTTGCAAGCATTCAACACCTTCATTCTCCACCTAGTGGTTTCAACCCACTCAGTATGCATTGATTGCCATTTGGTAACACATTTTTTCTTTGTAGGTCTACAAATGGAATCATGGCCATTCTTTGAAGCTGAGGTAGGTTTTCCTCTAGTAGTATGAGCTCTTCATCAAGAGACTCTTCAAACTCAACCATTGCATTGGCTTCATTGCTTTCTTTGTGATAACATTGAATGGCCTCACTGATCAACCTATAGCCTTGTGTCCCCAATGAATCCCTCCAAATCTTGGTTGCACTCACCACACCCCCAAAATCTTCTCTTTGTTTGCCCCTTGTCCAAAGCCTTCAGGATTGCAAGAGTAGGTGTATTTGAATCCATTAGTTCCATGAGGTAATTGATGTACACAACAAGCTCACCAACCTAGGACTTAAGCTCTTTTTTGGTCTTCTCATCTTTATCCATACAACATAGGATGGTAGACACAGAAGTTTGGAAAGACTATTTCTCTCCCTCTTATGTTTGGTGACCTAGGTTGAATGTCTACACTTGGTAGTCCCCTGGCTACATGCTAGCTTCATCTTTATCTACCAAAGGGGTTGCCACTTGTGTGGCTCTTGCTCCCACATCCAAATTGATGGTGGACAATGTCCTAGCTCTCTTCTGCCTTGGTTAAGCCTAGAACATTCCCACCAACCTCGAGAAGTCCTCTAAAATGGGTTTATATATTCTTTGTCTCTTCCCTATTGTGGAGCTTAGCCAAACAAGCAATCCTAAATCTCCTACTAAATTCTATCCTATCTGTACTCTGAGAAAACTTGGTTTTCTTGGAGAAGTGGAGCAAGGAGGACTTGGAGGAGGAGGAGGGATCCTAATGGAGGTGGATCCTAGAAAAGGAGGAGGCGAAGGAGTCACCAACTAAGTCAAAATGTGAGACTCCTTAGAAGATGGTATTACATCAAGAACCAAACCTTCTTCTCGAGCCTATGCAGGTATTTGAGAAGATTCTGGCATTGGCACATATTGCAACTCATAAATATTTAGTTCACCCTCCCCAATCCATTGTTTTGAGATGTTGACCTAGGGGGAGGAGGAACTAGAATTTGTGGAGAAGTAGGAGGTGAAGGAATTGGAGATTGGACTAGAGGAGTAGGTGGAACCTGAATTGCCTCCTATGTTGCTTCTTGAGCCATTGATGCTCTTGTCCTTCTTCTTTGTAATGGTTCCTCTTCAACCTCTTATTCCACAATGACTTGCAACTTAGGAACCTCTTCTTTCCTTCTCTTGGTCTTCC
>VDFB02259376.1:0-12989 GCA_007258455.2 Sequoia sempervirens
TGACAGCTTGAAACTTTTGACTCTCCAAACTTGGGAAGATGAGCAATGATTGGTGGATACAAAAGTGTACGTGGAATTAGGGCCAATAGCTTGATATACTTTGTATGTTGCTTGAGAAGCCTGATTTTTCCTTTGTGGACATCTTTGTTGGATAATTTTCCCTTTTTTATTTTTCCCCATAGTTTCTTTGACTAATGGAGTTTGATAGGGATAATCTTTCTTTGTATTTTTTGGCACCCATGTGTATTTGATTTTTCCATTATACTTTCTTGCTTTTTCTACTTTGATAACGTTTCTTGTGCTTTGATTCAAATATTTCTTTTGATGTTGGTCCCAATTCGTGGATAGAGTGATGGGTGGATGAAGATTCATGATCATTGGTCAATGGATTGTTGATTACAGGATCAAATAATGTTAGCACTCCTTGAAATAGATTATTGTCAGATATTGTTGAGGGATTCTTATGATGATGAAAAAGTAACTCTTGATGTATGTTGATTTGATCTTTTGATGAGATAGAAACATCTTCCATTTATTCGTTGATGGATAGGTTTTGATCATGTGATTGTTGACTTGGATCGATATATGGAGTTGTTAACATGTTGTTGTGATTTTGAACAACATATTCTTATTGGTATTGGTATTGGGATTTGGTATGATGGCTTGATTGATTGTTAGGGGGATGTTTTGGATGAGCGGTGGTAGCAAAGGTAGCCCCAAACCAAGAGGTGATACAAATGTTAATGGAAAGGGTGGGAGTGGTGGGAAAGTGAGTGGTAAGCTCCCTTGGGGAAATGATGATGATGTTGGATCAAAAATGCCCCCTAGTCCAAATAAGTCACCTTCTCCTTGTGAGGTCATAGGGAGAGAGGTTTGAGGGGTTGCATGAAATGATGATAACGAGTCATTAGGATTATGAAAGGTGAGGGGGACATATGGGTGTGATGGATTTTGAACAAAATTCATGTGATTTGCAAACATATCTATCAAAAAGTTTACCAAGTGTGGATTTGAAATGTTAATGTTTGGTATAGTTGTACTTGGTATATTCTCATTTGGCATGTATGGATTTGGTGCGATAATGTTGTTTTGTTGAAGACTCATGCATTGAGTATTTGGTTGATAGATTTGTAAGTTTGGACTTGGATTTAAATCTACCATTGGAAAAGGTGTTCCAAGATTTAGATTTGGCATAATTCACATTTGTTAAAATTCATTGAGGTTTGTGGTGGAGATAATGATCCCATGTATGAATTGGTATAAATGTGAGTTTTCAAAAATCAATTGCTACTGTAAGGCTTTGGATAGTTTGCTGAATTGTTTCCATTCATGATGTATGGAGCAAGTTTATATTCCATGTTCCTCTTGTGTTTTGACCTTGTTGTAAAAGTGACCTCTAAGGTGTTTAGGACCAATGATGAGATGAAGGATGAAAGGGGTGAATGATATGGGTGTTGATTTTCTTAGGAACTTTGGATCAATGCTAGACTTTAGGATTTGATTTTGATTGGTTTTGATTAGATAATGAACTTGTAAACCCTAAGATGTTGGATGTGATCTTAGAATGAACTTGTTCAAAAGAGGTGATAATCTAACTAAGTGCGAGAGGAAGGATTCATCCAAACACACCTAACTAAACAAATGATTTTGATTTGGTTTAAGTATGTACCAAAGTCTAGATAATGATGTTTCCAAAGCTCTAAAGTTGCTTGGGGAATGGGATGATAAATGTTTGAAATAGATGAAGTGTTTTATTTTGATCCTAAATGATCCTAAGAAAGACTTGTTTACAAGGCGAAGGTTTTGAAGAACATGTGTTTCCCTTCAAACCAAAAGATCAATGTTTACTCAAAAGACCATAAGACAAAAGATAAACAAGCACATGTGTGGGGTTCAATTGATTTCATCTTGATTAGTGAATTGATTTTACCACAAACACTTTCTTGATTAGATTTCAAACTAAATGTCCAATGTACTAACTTCTTTTCATCCCACAAAGTGTTATGTGGAATTCAAGGAAATCAAGGAAATGGTTACGTAATGTTTACCTTGGTAGAAGAAAATTAATATGTAAACCCAATTACTTAGAAACCTCTAAGGACATAATCCCCAAGGTAAGCAATAGTTCTTGGGTTTTGTTAAAGGTATTTGCTCTAACTAAGGGGTTTGAAATTTTTATTTTCTTGTTGAAAGTGTGTTTCCCAATGTTTTTGAACAAGCAAGTGTTTTGATACCAAGAACATGAACAACCCTATGGATATCAAAGACTTTACTTGTTGAGTTCCCACTTGGACAAGTCCAGCTACACCTACTCTTAGTGAATGATTAGATGCTTGACCCCACTAGATCCCCTCCATGACACTCACTTATATGGGGCATCCAGGCATCAACACCCATGAAACTCCCATGGCATGCTTTTCATCTCTACTAAGAGTCGTGAAAATGTGGGACAGCTTCAGAATGACCGTTCTTGCACCAACAAGTAGATCAAGGAATTTTTCCTTTTCTAAACAAGGGTTTTAATTCAGACTTTCCATTCATAGGAGTTGACCCATTGAGGTGAGAGACCACTACTTCCCTTCTCGTCAGAGCTAACCGCGTGATACTAGCATTTATTCCAATATCCACATTTATATCCCGGCTGGAAATACTCTTGGGTTTAGAGTGTTACCGGTTGAGTCATTCCCTTACGTGAGTACTTTTTTCCCAAGGAAGGCCCTCTAAGATAAACAAAAGAAAACAAACATATTTGTAGTTTGATCAACCTTTGTTTAGAAACAAAGGGAGAATACACGCACTATGTTCCGCTCACACTCGCAAAGATTTGCTCAATTTTAATCCCAAAATGAAGTGTGGAGGTAATTACTCTATCCCAACCTAAGACCACCAAAAATATTTTTGATTCTCAAGATCATCATGAGGCATGAGAGAAGCGCATACGTCTTTTTAATGATGTTATTTTGAGTAAGAAATCACAAAAAAAAGTAACACATGTTCATTTTAAGATCCACGAAGCAACAATGACTTCTTTTTAGTACACCAAAGGAAAATGAGAGTTGTTCGTTCAATTGTTAACCTTAAACAAAATCTAGTAGGTTTTCCTAAAGTTATTTTTAACCTTTTTTCTTGTTCGTTTTAAATCCAAGTTGAAATTTATTGAGTCTTAAGATCTTGAAGGGATAAAATCCTTAGAAGTGGGATTATAATTGCTCCCCAAAGTGTTCAAAAACACTTGATACAATGATGTGATAATGATTTTTGTTTGAATTTCATGTTCCATGATCCTTCAAAACCTACAATACAAGCTCCAAATTTTTTTTGACATCAAGAAACAAGAAGATATGAGGGTTAGAAAAGTGATTAAGCATAAAAACCCTAAAATCTAGACCAAGTTTCATTGTGATTTGACATTAAGTGAAAATTTGAAAATTTTAACTCTATAAAAGATGATAATAACCTAAACCATTAGATATCTTATGAAATTCTACCCCATTTCAAAAAAAAAAAAATTGAATTTAAAGAT
This sequence comes from Sequoia sempervirens, assembly GCA_007258455.2. NCBI lineage: Eukaryota > Viridiplantae > Streptophyta > Pinopsida > Cupressales > Cupressaceae > Sequoia > Sequoia sempervirens. The sequence continues at coordinate 3,524 of VDFB02259376.1, forward strand.
CAAAAAATGACCAAGATACGACCATTTTAAGTTTGAATGGAAAACAAAAAAGAAGTCCAACGGCTCTGCTTGGAATGGCGGCTCTATTTTGAGTTTGTAGCGGCTCTATATGGCAATGCTGGAGTGCCAATAGTGTAGTTTGAAGTTTGGAGTGGTGCAGTTTGTATCCAACGGTGTAGTTTGTAGTTTGGAGAGGTTTTGTATAGCCCCACTGGACTGTGAGCGGTTCTATATGGCCCTGCTGGACTGTGAGCGGCATAGTTTTCTGTAGACCTATAAAAACACAAAAAAGAACATATTTTTCTCAAAAAATGTGATTTGATCTTCTAGTTTTGCCTCCTTCTAGTGCCAAAATATGAACCAATATCCTATACCTGCAAGAACACAACAAATGAACACATTAATAAGATCAAATGCAAGTTAGAATAGAGATTCCCCAAAAATTCCATTAACATGATTCAAAATAGGAAATGAAAGGAAGAAATGCAACGAAAAGAAATAAAAGAGATTAATCCTATTCAAATAATGCAAAATCTTGATCCTATAGGATTTCCAGCTAATTTGATGTGAAATTGGCCCTTTCCAACTCCTTTGCAAGCCATTTTAAATGTAATAATTCCCATTTTTTTCCCTGCTTTCCCCATCACGCGGAATAAATATTAATATTTTCTTGAGATCGAAACATTTCCAGGCAGAATACATTTTCTCCTTGTATCAAACTCTATGATGTGTGAGTAAAGGAAATTATAGTTAGTTTACGTGTATGAGTCCTCCTAGTTTGATAATCATGTATTACCTCATAGCATGTGCTAGAAGACAACCACCCTTTACCATATCCTAACACATTCATTAACCACCTCCATACTATGAAGTTGATCACCACCTACGATTATAACCACCATTCTGCCTGTAATTTAAATGCCTCTATTGACCATCGTTCTGCCTGCAATTTCAATGCATGGAACCAATAGCAACAACAACAACGAAAGAATGATTGATTTCTTAATTTGATATCTAAAGGTACATTGAATGCTCCATTTTTTTTTACTAGAGTTCAGGTATAACGAATAATACAATTGTTCAACATGATAGGGTTGGTTGGACTGATTGAGGTGATAGGAAATGTTGGAATGACCAAGGTGATAGGTCCTTGGGAGACTGTATTTTGATTTGCGATCAATGTTGTTGTTTGATTAGATACCATCCATTGGTGCAATGTCGATGGTATATTCAAAGGATTTGAGGTGATGGCTTGATTGGTGTTAGGTGGATTGATTTGGATGGAGTGATTGGTGCTAGGTAAAGGGGGAAGCCCTAAACCAAGGAATGAGCTTGATATGGGTAATGGTGGTGGAGATGTCTTCATGAATGACTCAACTATTTTGGTAAGTGTAGCAATTTTATCTTGCCAAATTTGATCTTGATTTTGATCTTGACTCCCTTGATATAGTTGATTTGGTTTTTGTTCAAGAAAATTTGGGATGCATACTTGTGTGTTTTGAATGGGATCATGGAAAATTGTTTTGGACAATGTTCATAATTGGGATGATGTCTTCAAATTTGGCATGATAGGTTGAAATTGACCATTGTTGGTGTTGGGAATCACATTGCCTTGATTTAGCTATCTTTGATTTTGCATGGTGCTACCTTTACTTGGATTAATACATGGAGTTGTTAACATCTTGTTTATACTTTGAACAACATTTGTATGATTTGCAAACATATTTATCTCAAATTTTGTCAGAATCATGTTTGGAAAACTTGTACTTTGTACATTCTCATTTGGCATGTAGGGATTTGGTGGGATGACATTGTTCATTTGAAGGCTCATGCATTGGGTGTTTGGTTGATAGATTTGTAGTTTTAGATTTAGATCTACCATCAAGAAAGGTGTTCCAATCTTTTGACTAGGAATACTCACATTTTTCATAACATCAAGGTTTGTAGGGGATAATGATCCCATGTATGGATTGTATAGATGTGAGTGTTGATAATCAATTGGTTTTGGAAGGATTTGATAGTTTGGTTGGTTTGGATTACTCATGATGTATGGAGCAAGTTTATATTCCATGTTCCTCTGGTGTTTTGACCTTGTTGCAAAAGTGACCTCTAAGGTGTTTATGACCAATAATTAGATGAATGATGAAAGGGGTGAATGATGAATGTTTAGGGACTTTGAATCAATACTAGACTTAGGGTTTTATTTTGATTGGTTTGATTTGGATAATGAACTTGTAGACTCTAAGATGTTAGATGTTATCTTAGGATGAACTTGTTCAAAAGGGGTGATAATTTAACTAGAGGTATGAGAAAGGATACATTCCCATACCCCTAACTAAACAAGGTGATTTTGATTTTGATGATTTACCCAAGTCTAGAATGATGTTTCCAAAGCTCTAAAGTTGTTTGGTGGGATGGGATGATAAATGTTTGATTGAATGAAGTGTTTGATTTGATCCTAAATGAACCTAGGAAGAACTTGTTTACAAGACCAAGATAGTGAAGAACATGCCTTTCTCTAAGAGTAATTCAAAATCAAAAGACCAATGTTTGCATGAAAACCATATGACCAAAAGATGCCAAGCACATATGTGGGGTCCAATTGATTTAATCTTTTCTTAATAGATTCTTTTTAGCACAAACACACAATTTATTAGATTTGAAACTAAATGTCCAATGTCCTAATTCTCTTTCATCACATAAAATGCATTATGCGGAAATCAAGGAGATCAAGGCAAAGGTTTCCTAGTGTTGACCTTAGTAGGAGCAAATTGAGATGAAATCCAAATGCCTAGGAACCTCTAAGGACATGAATCCCAAAGGCAAGCAAGGGCATGTGAATTCATTCAAGGATATTTGCTTCTCCTAAAGAGTTTGAGATTTGATGATTTGTTGAATGTTGGTTTTCCAATGTTTTCAATCAAAGCACTGTGTTTTCAAACTGACTCACAAGCAATATCACATCCTAGCTCAATTGGTACGTTTTTCTTGGTGGGCTTGCCTCATTCCCTTCATAGTAGAAGAGATGTTTTTACATGCAACCAAGGAAAAAATATAATGGTATGTTAGGAATGAAGTCTTAACCTCTATATTTCAACCAAGATTGGACATGGCAAGTAACTTCTTGGAATCTAATTTCCAATGCACCACTTCGATAAAATCATTGGATGGACTAGTTGGCTGCTACAAAAAGGGTTTTAGTCTGTACTCTTCCATTCATGGAGATTGACCCATATGACAAGAGTCCCCTTTCTATCCATCTCACTTTAATCAACTATTAGCGCTTTTACCTAATACCCATTTATATCTTGTTGGAAATTCTTTAGTTCAGAGTGTTATTATTGAGCTACATTCCTTTGGTGAGTAATTTTTCCTACAGCCTCTTCTAGGATAAACAAAGTGAATAAACTTTTATTCATAGTTCGACGAATTCCTTGTTTAGAAACAAAGGGAGAACACATGCAATTGGTTTGCTCACACTCGTAAAGTTTTTTGTTCAATTTTATTCCCAAAATGAAGTGTGGGGGTAATTAATTAAAAAATTTAATGTCACCAAAATCCTTTTGATTCTCAAGATCGTCGTGAGGCATGAGAGAAGTGCATACGTCTTTTGATGATATTACCTTGTATAAATAATTACAGCTGACAAAGATACGTGATTCATTTTTATCCTTCAAAGCAATGATTCATTCATTTTAAGCACTAAAGGAAATAAAAGTGACTAGTCATTTCCTTCAATTTTAATCCAACTTTGAAAACAAGATAATTGATTTTAAATCCAAATTAAATCTAGTTGTCCTAAAATAAAAAATGAAATCAAGAAATGAATGCCTCAAGCTATTGCAATAAGCATTAAAAAATGCTTTTTCCAAGTTCAAGTTTAATGTTCAAGGCCCAAATTAAAAATTTTCTCCAAAGATTGTTTCCTTCGCTTCGAATTTGCAAGTTCTCTCTCCAAACAAAATCTCTCCTCGCTTTTCCTGCAAGATAAAAAAGGAAATTATACAAGGATCAAGTTTTTAATTAAAAACATTTTACACATTATCTTTAAATAATGGAACGATTTTGACTGAAAAGATCAATGATTTTGAACTAATAAATGAAGCATTAGTAAGAATCCTGCTTTCCATGGTCTTTCCACAATATTAAAGCCTTTAGCTAAAATTTTTGGTCATATAACAAAGATCAATGCCATCCAAAATCAAACAATTTATGTTGCAGATAAGAAAATAATTTGGTTCTTTGTCATGATGACATCTCAATTCTCATTTGACTGAACCTGCAAAAAGCCATAAATGAGTTAGAGACAACAATATTAACAAGATAGGAAGAGTACTAATGATAGGATTTGCACAATCCGATGATCTAAAATCACTCAAAGGATTTTACATTGGTTTGTGTTTTGGGATATCATTTCTTCAGTTAGATATAAAGTTGAGTTTATTCATGATAATGGATGCATTTTGCTTACTCAATCATAATAAAGATCAATGATATACTCGACCTATTCATGTCATCAAAGATAAAGTATCATCTGATGCTATTAATGAACTGTCAAGGTTACTTTTTCTATGAAATGATTTCATGGAAGTCATTGTAAAGCCTAACAGATTGGTGCTAACATAGTAGGTGGCGGGTTGTATTCAATTAAAAGAAAATGGCATGTAAAAGTTGTGAATCTAGTTCATGAAAAGACACCATATGATGTAGTTTCAAATGGTTCACACCTGCCAATGAACGAGGGAAATTTAATGCAATTTGTAGGTGTCAAGTTGACTTCTTTAACTTTTCTCGTAGTCCTTCAGATCCTCCATCATAACTATCCAGTCCTCCAAAAATCTTTTTAGTCAACCTGAATAGCTTTTACTATTGATTTTTTTTAAAAAGACACGTTTGAGAATACTTTAAAAATTCTCAAGCTAATGTAAATGCATAGGTGTACGAACAAGATAATGAATAAAGGGTTTAAAAACTTTCAAGCAAATGCATTTGGAAGAGTGTCAAGCCATATTCATTAAATTTTCACATCCTGTTGGGGTACTGACAGTGACGTACCTATACACACGTCTAGAGGTTAATATGAACAACACAAAACTTCATAGGTTGTAAAATATCATGAGGTAAGTAAGCATAATCTTAAGATTTTGCCAAAAAAAATCAATGAGCAGGATTCAAAAGCCATTCCCATCCACCCTGTCCACCCTGCGTAGCCAGTCACTAAATAGGAACAATGAACTTAAATAAGAGAATGAAAATTATTTGAGAGAGAGATGTGCACCTAAGGATCTCAGAAATATAAAATATCAAAACACTATATTCTCTCATTGAGGATATTTAAAATTGCAGCTATTTGGGCTCCTCCTCATCTTTTACCATAGCTGCTTTTGTGTGGCAGGCCCACTAGCAAAACTCCACATTTTATTGCTATCTCATTGTTGCTCAGTTCGTTGTTGGAGGAATCGAATAGTCCCATCTAGAGCCTATGACTCTCTGCTGGTACATTTATTGTTAGAAGTGTACTTCTTTTGAATGAAAAGCCTTAGGTGTGGAGTACAGATTCGTTGGACTCGCAGTCTAGTTATTGGACAAGCTCGAGCTCTAATGACTCTCGAGCTTCACACTGAAGCCTTAATTTTTATACCTAACATAGAAAGACAAATAGAAAAATAGATCACATGTTTGTTACAAATCTTAGCCAAGGCCTGAATATGGAAGTGATCCCTGCGCTAAGTCGAGCCCTTCAATTCGCCTTAGGCATAGGAAACTAGTATGAGAGATAGTGTATCTAGTATGTAAAATCATCTTCCAGACAAAATGGTTCTAGTGAGGAGCATAATCATAGAGGAAATGGTTATACATCATTCTCTGGCCATAGAGCTGGTGAAGCTACTAATCTTTATGAGCACGGTGTAGACATTGAAGCCCTGATGCCTAAACTTTTACATTCTGACTACTACACTAAACCAAAGATGCAAGAACTAGCAACAAAAGAACGTGTTGAACTGAACCAGGTTATTTCCGCTGACTTAAGGAATTTTTTGTTGGAAGGAAAGGCTACAGGTCTATTCAGTTCATTAGAGAAACTGATCTTAGGCGACTGGATTTAGAGACAAACTATTTGATATAAGACATCTTTGTGCATAAATACGTAATAGGGCATTTTCTAGATTCAATACTTAGACTCAAACAATGAATGAGAAGCATATTTTTATTGTCCATCTACTAAAACGCACTTCCCTACCAGAAACATGTGAACAAATTAGTGGATCAGACAATATCATAGCTTTTGATGTTTGAGTTGCGTGCCAGATAAAAACAAAGCATGAGAGTCTCTACCATTTTAGATCGATCAAAGAAAAAGAGACCTTTGGTGACTATGTGTTACAAAAACTAGTTTGTCTCATGAAATAGAAATAGATGTTAACAAATTTTCACATGGATGAAACAAAAATATCATCAAAATATATATAAAAAAAATTGACAGCTATTTGTCATTCACAAAGACAAAGAGATCCAAGAGTTAAAACAGTCTCATTTACAGGAGCTTGCTCAAAATTTTCTAACATTCGGCAAAGACCAGATGCCATAATGTCACATAAGAATGTCACTTAGATTCTTAATGTAGTTACACTTTGAGGATGGGAAAAATACTCATCCACACAGAGAAGATAGAAAATAAGAACATACAATTCATAGTGTATTTTTAGCATATATGTTTTCTATTTTCAAATAACTTATTGTCTTACATTAGAATGCTAGCAATGAAAGATACCAGATAGATTTAAGATAACTTTGTTGAAGGTAAGAGCCTTTAGAAAGAAAAGCATACATAATGCATGCAATTTGTTTGAAGAATTCTTCAAAGAAATATAAGCTGAATCTGCCTAATATAGATTTATTATAGAGGCTGTAAAAACTTTCATAAATTATATGCTAATAAACACTTAGAAGTAAGCTAATGCATAGCAGATGTGAAAAAAAATAAAAATCCATGAGCCCTCCTTCTAGCACCATAATGTGGATGCTAAATCTACATTTTGGCACAAAAAAATACAAACATGAGTATTGTTAGTTAAATCAAGCAAATTAGGTATAACATCCCTATGAAATAATTGCTCATGTTATCTATGCAAAAAAATTAAGTTATCAAAATAAGCTAAGTGAAAGCATAAGAAAACAAGAGTCAAATTCTATCCCATAGTGGATTGGTACTTTTATTGAAAGAAGCCCTTTCCCAATCCTTTGCTAAGCTCCATGATGAAAATGATATAAAAATGCTTATGAGGATGATATGAGGTGGAAAAAATCAGTTCTCAATTGAAGAGAGTGACTTTGCATTAGCTTTGTGGATCAAGTTGTGGAGCATTTGTTGAAGGATGAAGCCTCTATTTAAATATTCTCAAGTTGAAAGAATGCTCATAAGAGAGCAATGTGGGATAATGATTTGACCAATGAGATGAGGCCACTTGTCACATTATGAATGCTGAGAGGGGGACATGTAAGAGAGAAGTTATTGCTATGTTGGAAGGGACAAGTCAACTTGTCTTCATTTTCAAACTTGAGGGAATATTCCATTTTTATGCCAAGTTGAAAGAAATTAATAAATTTATAAATGAATTAAAATGATTTATTGGTGCAAGTGGGAAAAGCTAGAGGATGTGATGGGTGGTTAGACTAGGTTAATCTAGATTAGATTAGCTTAGGTGATTATTAGTTGATTTTGACCTATTTGACTTGAATATTTGGATTTATTTAAATCAAAAAGGGATGAAATATGAATTTTGAGATTTAATCAAATAAAGTTTTGTTTATTTAATTAAAAGGTTGATATTTGATTTATTTAATTTAAATGAACAACCTTAGGAATGAATTTAATGAGTTCAATTTACCTGATGAATGGATGAAGGTGAACTTATTTAATGATTGAATGAATATGTATTAATTAAGTGCACGATGCTAATTTTGCATGTCTACAACTATAATTCAAATTTTTAGCAGGAATTTATTCTCCTAGATCTAATGTTGACTTGTAGTGTTGTAATTTCAAGAAATTTGGCATAAACAAGTATAAATACAAGGTTATTTCACTCACTTTTCACCTAACAAGACCTAGAAACTTTTATCAGCAACTATTCTAGCAAGTTTATGATCAAGAGAGTTTCGAAGAGTATTCACTTGAGTCTTATCAAGCATTTTAGAGCATTATTCAAGATTCAACCATCATGTCAAAGTCTTAATGCATCATGTGTATTTTTGAGATAACATTTGTGATGTAGGGTATTATGATTCAAGCAAGCATTCAAGTCAAGATCCATAACATACAATCAAAATTCAAGATCCACATTCATGCTAGCCATTTCATACAATATTGCAGCCTTTTATTCAAAGGTTTGATGATTTCCAACACTGCATATTTGTTCATTCATCAAGTTTTCAAAGTTTCAAAGTTGCTAAAGTTGTCACCTTTCTTGCAAGATCATAGAAAGTCACCTATAGAGTAGAATTCAACGTTTCAAACTCAAAGATCTAATAGGGGAGAAGCTACAAAAGATCACTAGAAGATACCAGAGTTTCAGAGAAACCCTAATACTTGGACTAAATCACCACCTTGGGCATATGAGTCTTAGTATGCCACTTTTTAGACATTTTCTATAGATCTTGGTTCAACAGTTTCAAATTTTACATTCAACCTTAAACCTTAAACTAGGACTAAATTACCTAGCTTGGCTTATGAGTCCCAGTGTTCATCAAAAGTCACAATTTTAGGATTGCAGACCTTGGTTCAAGCATTTTCAATTTCCTAGGTGCCCCTCTATTCATTCTCAATTTATTACTCTGATTTTTTAAGTTTCATATTCTAGGCCTTATTGTTAGATTTACATATTACATTCATCTCCTTCTTTCTAAGCAGTTGCTTAATGGTGAACCCTCTTTGTTTAATCATACCCAAGGATACCTCATAGTAGATCTCCCCCTTCCTAATTCAATCAATAGATTGAGATCTCTAGGGTTTCCTTGAATGAACAAAAGAAAAATATGAGTGATCCCTTTTCCCTTTGTATTCCATCTCCTAAAAGATAGTGAACCCCTATTTCCTAGTGTTCATTAAGTAAAACAAAACAACAGGGTCCAAGGTGTTGATTTCCAATGGGAATTGTAGGGGTAGTGGTGTTATGATCAGTCTCCAAGTGGGAGATGGTATGGAGTGGAGTTTGACCAGTCTCTAAGTGGGAGATTGTTGTGTTATGGAGACCAATCAGACTCAAACACAAAATCTTCATATTATTTTACACTAAATAATTTGATGCACTTATTAAATATTTATGTTGCACTTGTATCTCAAAGGATGATTGCAAAGAAATGGTAAAATCTATAAGTGATCAGTAACAATTATATAATATAAAATTAAAAGGCATATTAAAATTTCAAATGTAACCACCCAAAAGGAGAGTGTTATTGGGTGCAT